>CM056057.1:32657956-32931778 GCA_029574335.1 Rana kukunoris | reverse complement strand
GGCTGTGTGACCTTTGGTGACCTTTAATAAATCATTAATAACGCAAAAACGATAAAAGATAGAATGGAAATATTAGCAGCACAAAACAGCACAAACGTAGCACTAACCAATGAGACCAGTTTCGTGTCATTTGGGCTTGTAGGGGGCTGTGTGACCTTTGGTGACCTTTAATAAATCATTAATAACGCAAAAACGATAAAAGATAGAATGGAAATATTAGCAGCACAAAACAGCACAAACGTAGCACTAACCAATGAGACCAGTTTTGTGTCATTTGGGCTTGTAGGGGGGCTGTGTGACCTTTGGTGACCTTTAATAAATCATTAATAACGCAAAAACAATAAAAAGATAGAAAGGAAATGTAAACAGCACAAAACAGCACAAACATAGCACTAAAGAAACACACTTGAGTTTTTATTTGTGCTGATTGTAAGGTGGGCAAAGTGAATGGGGTTTGAAAAAAATAAATAAACTGTTATAACTTTAAAACCATAACAGCACAAATAAAAATATTAGCAGCACAAACCAGCACAAACGTAGCACTAACCAATGAGACCAGTTTCGTGTCATTTGGGCGTTGTAGGGGGGCTGATTGACCTTTGGTGACCTTTAATAAATCATTAATAACGCAAAAACGATAAAAGATAGAACGGAAATATTAGCAGCACAAAACAGCACAAACGTAGCACTAACCAACCAGACCAGTTTCGTGTCATTTGGGCTTGTAGGGGGGCTGTGTGACCTTTGGTGACCTTTAATAAATCATTAATAAGGCAAAAACGATAAAAGATAGAACGGAAATATTAGCAGCACAAAACAGCACAAACGTGGCACTAACCAACCAGACCAGTTTTGTGTCATTTGGGCTTGTAGGGGGGCTGTGTGACCTTTGGTGACCTTTAATAAATCATTAATAACGCAAAAACGATAAAAGATAGAACGGAAATATTAGCAGCACAAAACAGCACAAACGTAGCACTAACCAATGAGACCAGTTTTGTGTCATTTGGGCTTGTAGGGGGCTAGATGATGTCATAGTCTGGAAAAAACAATTGCTAATATCTTCAAAATAAAAGCAGCACAAACGTAATTTTTTGCGGCACAAAACAGCACAAACGTAGCACTAAAGAAACACACTTGAGTTTTTATTTGTGCTGATTGTAGGGGGGCCAGCTTCGCTGAGCTGAATCTGTACCTTGTAGCAAATGCTGTCTTCTATGGAAACAATTCTCTCATTACAGTATCCCCCTGTAGATCCTTAAGCTTAGCTGTGAGGTCACCTGTGGCCAGGTGACAAATGCACCCCCGTTGGAGACAGGGGTGCACCGCAAGGTAGTGAACCCAATAGCAGACTGCTGCGGATGGACAGGAAATGTGAGCCCAAGATTCCCCAGCAGGTGTTCACCAGAGCCTCTAGTGGTAAGGATGGCCTTCGCTGCAACTGAACCCAGGTCGCGGCCCCTGGAGTCCCCCAGGTCACGCTCCGTAAGGAGAGAGGGGAAGCAGCCACTCAGGACACAAGGGATAGTGATGGGTAAGCAGAGGTCGGGGCAACAGGCAGACGAGGGTAACCAAGGGACAGGCCAAAGTTCAGGGTAACAGGCAAACCCGCTGTACTCCTTCAAGCTTTACTTACAGCTACACACCGTACTCCTTCAAGCTTTACTTACAGCTACCGCTGTATTCCTGGATGCCTCCACTGAAGCTTTCCAACTTACTTCACCATCCCTGGCTAGTGAATCATCTGCCCCAGTATGCCTTCAGAACTTCATCCCTGCCAAACTTGTCTCTGGTAACAGTAGTGGTCGTCCCTCCGGTAACTGCTTCTCCTTTACCTCCGGCAATGAACCAGCTCCTCTCGGGCTGAGCTTCTAACATACGTGGTTCCGCCAAGTGCTTATCCTCTGCTGCTCCTCCTTTACAACCCTTTGAATTCTTTGATAGGCTTCAGGCACAGCAACCAGGAGCTGTTTGACACACACCCACCTAGGCCACAGCCTCGGGCGGGAAGAACCCTGATCACCTGACTCCTCCCGAATAAATAGCCTATCCCAGCATGCACAGCAGCCAAAAGAAATTCCTGCTGATTGGCTGAGACAACTTATTTATCCATCACCTAAATTCACAGTAATCCATCATCCTAATGCCAAAGGCAACAGTGCCACCTATTGACAGAAGAGAGAGACCACAAATTAAACTCAGACTTGCGACCGAAATCAGTGGATCAGGGTCCTATACACTCCCTAGTTTGCATCCGTTCAGTCTGGGGCTCTAGATTTAATTTGTTCTCATTTCCAGCCTGAGGTTTTTTTTCTTTTCTCCTCCTTTGCTTCTGAGCTTTTGCTCGCTGTTCTACTCTATTCCTCCTTTTCCTCCTTCTGATGCATGTGTTTCTTTTTTTTTTCCCTCTTCCTTTTTTCTTTCGTTATTTTCTTTGTGTTTTTTCTTTCTCTCTCTTCCTTTTTTCAATTTTTCTTCACTGTTTTGCGGATAACTCCGCCCCTACCCTTTTTTTTACCTGCTTTGGCCCCTGGGCCTTCGGGCTCAGGCATAACGCATTGCCCCCCAACCTCGGCTGGGGAGACAGTGGCAATTCATAATTTGTTTTCTTATTAGTATATATTTTATTATGTGCCTTTATGTGTACTTATGTGTTATGTCCATATCCCCTGCGTGGGAACTGTTTTTTCCTTTTTTTTTATGTATACTTTAATAAAAATATTGTACCAGAAATCAGTGGATCAAAGACTACCAATTAGCCAGGATAGTTACCGCCTGGCACAATTAGATTTATTAGCAGCCCTGTTCAGGCTAACAGAAAAAAATACAAATTGCTACCTTTAAAAATGTGCTACTTATGGAAGGCCATACACTATATAATTTTGTTGTACTATTTTCCTTTAGATTTAACAAAACCATATAATATGAGGTCAAACCTACACACTTTGGGCCAGATTCTCAGAGGCGATATGACGGTTTATCTCAGATACACTGTCATATCTCAATGGGTATCTATGCGTGTGATTCTTAGAATCACTTACGCATAGATACACTAAAAATCCGACAGGTGTAAAAGAATTACACCGTTGGATCGTAGATGTAATGACAACGCCGGCCGCTAGGTGGCCATAACGTTGTTTTCTCATGTGCCTATGCAAATGAGCCTAATACGCCGATTCCCAAACGTTTTTACGTCGCCCCGTCGTAGTTTCCGTAAGGTTTGCGCAGCGTAAAGATAAAGCAGCCCGAAGGTGCAGCATTCTATGTTAAGTATTGCCGTCGTTCCCGCGTCGCCATTTGAAAATTTAACGTCGTTTGCGTAAGACGTCCGTGAATGGGGCTGGACGCCATTTACGTACACGTCTAAAACAATGACGTCCTTGCGACGTCATTTTGCGCAATGCACGTCGGCAAGTTTTTGGGACGGCACATGCGCAGTACGTTCGGCGCGGGGGGCGCGCTTAATTTAAATACAAGCCGCCCCCTTCGATTTACGCGGGGATACGCCGGCCCATTTACACTACGCCGCCGCAAGTTACGGAGCAAGTGCTTTGAGAATAAAGCACTTGCTCTAGTACGTTGCGGCGGCGTAGTGTAAATGCCTAACGCTACGCCGCCGGGGATTCTTTGAGAATCTGGCCCTTTCAGTTTGTATGGAATCAGGACGGCCCTTTACACTACACAGTTGAAGGTAAATCTAAAGGAATTTGAACAAGAAGATTGTATAATGTATGGCCAGCGTAAGAGTACATAGGTATGAGATAAACATTTTCTAATCCAGAACTTTTTAAATGTTATGGAAGTTATAGCTTTTTACAACATCACTTCACAAATAGTAGCTAACAACGTAACTAGTTGTGGGGGTTCTGCACACACCCCAAAGAACGTAATCAAAGTATCACTTCCTGCACCTGGCAGCAATTCACAGCTGTCAAAATGACAGCCAGGCGTTGTGTGTAAATACAGGAGCGATTTTACCCACTGCTGTTAAAAAACAGACCTCTTGACACTCTTTTTATAATCAATGTTCATAGGCAAGATAGAGACTATTGTTACTTTGTTATTTACTCTGTTCCTTTCATCTGCCCCCTATCCACTGTGATTATTCCTCTGGCAGAGCTCTGTCTGGATTTGGTGTTCCTGCAAAGCAGGGACTAAAATCCATCTCTTCCCCTAGTAAAAGCAGCACACATAGTAAACAAAATCACTGTGTAGGCACACAGTAAACCCTTTGATTGCCCTAGATCAGTGGTTCTCAACCTTACTATTGCTGTGACCCCTTGATAACATTTCCCAAGTTGCGGGGACCCCTAACGGTAAAATAATTTTCGTAGCGTGGTTTGTCAGCATCCAAAGCAAGACAAGTAATTTGTGCCCCTAACCCATGGACATTTAGCGCTCCCCGAGTCCCTTCCACTCGTACAATATTAACCACTTAACCCCCGGACCATATTGCTGTCCAATGACCAGAGCACTTTTTGTGATTCGGCACTGCGTCGCTTTAACTGACAATTGCGACGCGCGCGGTCGTGCGATGTGGCACCTAAACAAAATTGGTGTCCTTTTTTTCCCACAAATAGAGCTTTCTTTTGATGGTATTTGATCATCTCTGCGGTTTTAATTTTTTGCGCTATAAACAAAAATAAAGCGACCATTTTGAAAAAAATTCAATATTTTTTACATTTTGCTATAATAAATATCCCCAAAAAATATATAAAAAAACATTTTTTTCTCAGTTTAGGCTGATACGTATTCTACATATTTTTTCATGGTTTGCGCAAAATTTATAGCGTTTACAAAAAAATGGGGTAGTTTTATGGCATTTTTAGTAATATTTTTTTTTACTAGTAATGGCGGCGATCAGCGAGACATTATGGCGGACACATCGGACAATTTTGACAAATTTTTGGGATCATTGGCATTTTAATAGCGATCAATGCTATAAAAATGCATTGGATTACTATAAAAATGCCATTGGCAGTGAAGGGGTTAACACTAGGGGGCAGGGAAGGGGTTAAGTGCGTTTCTGGGTGTGTTCTAAATGTATGGGGGGGGTGGACTGACTAGGGGAAATCACTGATCTTCTGTTCATACATTGTATGAACAGAAGATCAGCGTTTCCCCGCTGACAGGACCAGAGAGCTTTGTGTTTACAGAGAGCTTTGTGTTTACACACAAAGCTCCCGGTCCCCGCTCTGTAACGAACGAGCGCATGCCCGGCGGGCGCGATCGCCGCCAAGCACGCGCGCGAGACTCGGGTGACGAGCGCGCACCCCCTAGTGGCTGCAAAAATGCGGACGTATAGCTACGGGCTCTCGCCCAGGAGAGCCGCCGTAAAATGACGGTGGGCGGTCAGCTAGTGGTTAAAACCCCTTATGGTACATTTGAGGATGTACCCCTCTATCTTTGTTCTTCTTTCTTTCCCCTCCCCCATCCCTCTCTCTAGCCATCTTTCGCTCCCCTTTTCTTTGTTCCGTCCCCTCTTTTTCTCTACCTTCCATGCACTCTCTATTTTTATTTATTCTCTTATTTCTTGGTGGGGGGGGGGGGGGGGGGGGGGGGGGGGCTTTAGTAGGACCAGTGGCGGTGCTGGTGGGTGGGAAGTTCTGATCAGTCAACTTAGGTGCTCTTAATCAAGGTCATCTGGTATAATCACAGGTAGTCTCCGCATTCACGGTGTCTCAGACTTTGTAGTGTCTCGTAGCAGTGACACCTATGCTGAAATCAGGAGATAGGGTCTCCTCCAGCCTCTCCCACTTCACATTCCTCATGTCAGCTGACTTCTAGTCTCTGCCCCCAGCCATGTCGTAAACTGAATGGGCGGCTGAGTGGGCAGCTGCGGGCTTCAGGAACAGCCCACGATTTGGTGACCCCCAGGTTGAGAACCACTGCCCTAAATGTTCACTGCCTTTCCTGCCAGTGTCAGCGGCAGTGTATACTTTTAGCACTGATCACTGCATTACTATTACTGATTGCCAAAAATTGTCAAAAGTGTCAGAATGTCTGCCACAATAACGCAGTCACGCCATAAGGCACTGATCGCCACCATTACTAGCAAAAAAAATAAAAAATTCCGGTATACAGTATATCCCATGGTTTGCAGATGCTATAACCCTAGTGCAAAGCAATCAATATACACTTATTGGGATTTTTTTTGGTAGCAGAATACATATTGGCCTAAATTCATGAAGATTTTCGATTTTTAGTTTATTTTTTATTATTGGATATGTTTTATAGTTTTTTTTCAAAATTGTCTGTCTTTTTTTTTTTAATTATAGCACAAAAAAAAAAAATTGCAGTGGTGATCAAATAACACCAGAAGAAATCTCTATTTGTGGAGGAAAAAAAGGACATAAATGTCAATTATGTACAGCGTCATATGACCGTGCCATTGTCAGTTAAAATAACAGTGCCGTATTGCAAGAAAATGGTCTAGTCATGAAGGGGGGTCCAGTTGGTAACCACCGAAAGATTTTACCCCCTTCATGACCAGACCATGTTTTGCAATATAATACTTTGACAATTGCATGGCTGTTTGATGCTGTATCCAAATAAAATTGATGTTCTTTTTTTCTCCCACAATATATATTTTTTTCACTTTCTGCTATAAAACACATTGATGGGCACAGTGGCGAAAATTGATGGCACAGTGGCCACAATTGATGGCATGGCACAGTGGCGACAATTGATGGCACAGTGGTTGCATTTAAAGGGGACAGTGGCGACAATTGATGGCATGGCACAGTAGCGTTAATTGATGACACAGTGGCGACAATTGATGGCATGGCACAGTAGCGTCAATTGATGACACAGTGGCGACAATTGATGACACAGTGGTGACAATTGATGACACAGTGGCGACAATTGATGGCACAGTGGTTGCATTTAAAGGGGACAGTGGCGACAATTGATGGCATGGCACAGTAGCGACAATTGATGACACAGTGGTGACAATTGATGACACAGTGGTGACAATTGATGACACAGTGGTGACAATTGATGACACAGTGGTGACAATTGATGACACAGTGGTGACAATTGATGACACAGTGGTGACACATTGGCGACAATTAATGGCACAGTGGCTGTGTTTGATAGCATGGCACAGTGGCTGCGTTTGGGATGGCACAGTGGTGACAATTGATGGCACAGTGGCGACAATGGATGGCATAGTGGCTGCATTAGATGGCATGGCACAGTGGCGACAATTGATGGCATGGCACAGTGGCGACTATTGATAGCACAGTGGCTGCGTTTAATGGGCACGGCTGCGTTTGATGGGCACAGTGAGGCTGCAATTGTTTTTTTTTCCGTTTGTTTGAGCCCCCCCCAAAAAAAATTAAGCACCAGCCGCCACTGGTCAAACTTAAAACACTTTCGGCCTTGTACACGATCAGACCTGTCCGATGAGATTGGTCCAGCGGACTGTTTTCATCGGACCACGCTGACCAAAAATCCGATCGGGCCAGAACGCGGTGACGTAGAACACAACGACGTGCTGAAAAAATAGGATTTTTATAACAGATTACCTGTAAAATCCTTTTCTTGGAGTACATCACGGGACACAGAGCAGCATAGTCATTACTATGTGGGTTATAGAGCCTACCTTCAGGTGATGGACACTGGTGTAATCAATTAACTGCTTGCCGACCGCCCGCCGTCATATTACTGCAGGACGGTGGCACTGTTTCACGAGAGCACGTAGCTCTACGTCCTCTCTTTTTCGGCAACTAGGGGGCGCGCGTGCCCGGTTGGTACGATTGCCGTTGGCACCCGCGATTGCTCGTTACAGAGCAGGGAACGGGAGCTATGTGTGTAAACACATAGCTCTCGTTCCTGTCAGCGGGGGAAATGCTGATTTTCTGTTCATACAATGTATGAACAGAAAATTAGTGATTTCCCCTAGTGAGTGCATCCCCCCATACAGTTAGAACACAAAAAGGAACACACTTAACCCCTTCACTGCCAATGGCATTTTTATAGTAATTAAACAAGAGAAAAAATTGCGCAAATCTGACAAAATAAATGAACAAATAGTGAGCAGCGTCTCAAAAGTGTTATACAACACCAAGCAATATATAGAAAAAATGAAGTCGCGCTACAAATAGCATACAGTGTAAATAAAATAAATAAATGGTGTCATTAGTGCTAAATGATATATCACATAAACAAACTTTTTAAAGAACAACAATAATGTGAACAGTGAATGTGATATTAAGTCCATATGGTGATTATACAGTCCATCAAGGGATATGTTTAAAATAAACAGAAAAAGTTTCCCAGTGTAGATAAATCCACGGACAGGTGTGAGTAATGACAAACAAAGACCTCCACCGCACAGAAAACACTGACCCTTACCAGAGTCTCTGATCTCACAGAGATCAATAACAGCAAAGAGTGAAATCCATAGTCAGCAGGGAGCAAAGGGAACATCCATTTATTGTAGCCAGTAGATGTATTCAGCTCAAAAGCGATCATATATCAACCAGTGGTCCCATATGGAAATCAAAAGAAATCCTCATAGTGTAAAACCATACATTTATTGGGTAAGAAATAAGATTGTGCGCACTTACATCAATCCATAGTAAAAACAGCAAAAACAGCATAAAATTCAGTAAGCCGGCCGGCGTTTGGAGCGTCACCGCATCACGTGTGAGGACCCGGAAGACGGGTAACACGCTCCAAACGCCGGCCGGCTTACTGAATTTTATGCTGTTTTTACTATGGATTGATGTAAGTGCGCACAATCTTATTTCTTACCCAATAAATGTATGGTTTTATACTATGAGGATTTCTTTTGATTTCCATATGGGACCACTGGTTGATATATGATCGCTTTTGAGCTGAATACATCTACTGGCTACAATAAATGGATGTTCCCTTTGCTCCCTGCTGACTATGGATTTCACTCTTTGCTGTTATTGATCTCTGTGAGATCAGAGACTCTGGTAAGGGTCAGTGTTTTCTGTGCGGTGGAGGTCTTTGTTTGTCATTACTCACACCTGTCCGTGGATTTATCTACACTGGGAAACTTTTTCTGTTTATTTTAAACATATCCCTTGATGGACTGTATAATCACCATATGGACTTAATATCACATTCACTGTTCACATTATTGTTGTTCTTTAAAAAGTTTGTTTATGTGATATATCATTTAGCACTAATGACACCATTTATTTATTTTATTTACACTGTATGCTATTTGTAGCGCGACTTCATTTTTTCTATATTTTTATAGTAATACAATGCATTTTTATAGCATTGATTGCTATAAAAATGCCAATGGTCCCAAAAATGTGTCAAAAGTGTCCGCCATAATATCACAGTACCGAAAAAAAACGCTGATCGCCGCTATTACTAGTAAAAAAAAAAATCTTAATAAAAATGCCATAAAACTACCCCCTTTTTTGTAAACGCTATAAATTTTGCGCAAACCATTTAAACGCTAATTGCGATTTTTTTTTAACGAAAAATATGTAGAAGAATATGTATCGGCCTAAACTGAGGAAAAAAACAATTTTTTTTATATCTTTTTTGGGGATATTTATTATAGCAAAATGTAAAAAAATATTGATTTTTTTTCAAAATAGTCGCTCTATTTTTGTTTATTGCGCAAAAAATAAAAACCGCAGATGATCAAATACCACCAAAAGAAAAGCTCTATTTGTGGGGAAAAAAAAGATGCCAATTTTGTTTGGGAGCCACGTCGCACGACCGCGCAATTGTCAGTTAAATCGACGCAGTGCCGAATCACAAAAAGTGCTCTGGTCTTTGGACAGCAATATGGTCCGGGGCTAAAGTGGTTAAACAGGAAGTTCCCTCCCTATATAACCCCTCCCCTACTGGGAGTACCTCAGTTTTTGTAGCAAAGCAAGAAGTGTCCCAATATCCCCAAACAAGAGGGGCGGGAGCTCTGTGTCCCGTGATGCACTCCAAGTAAAGGATTTTACAGGTAAGCGGTTATAAAAATCCTACTTTCTTTATCATACATCACGGGACACAGAGCGGCATAGTCATTACTATGTGGGATGTCCCAAAGCAATGCTTACTGAGGGGAGGGAGACACCAACAACGCAGACTGCCATCAGATGTGAGGACCTATAATGCTGCCTGCAGCATACTGCTTCAAAAAGCCAAATCCTCTTGCCGTCTTACGTTCACCTGATAGGAATTAGAGAACGTAAAGCACAGACGACCAAGTTGCGGCCTTGAAAACCTGCATCATAAAGGCTTGGTAGTGTATTGCGCATAAAGCGCTTACCATCCTGGTAGGGAGCACCCCCACAAGAAAAACAGGGGGGATCCTACTCTAATTTACAAGCCTGAATAATAACCTGATAAATCAACCTTAAAAACAGTTGATTTAGGCACTGCCTGCCCCTTCCTGGGGCCTCCTGGTAGCGCAACATCAGTTTTCCGTATCCGAGCAGCCGCTTCAGATAGGCCTTGACCCTTCTTACTCCAACGAGAGAGAGAGTGTAACCATTTTAATAGCTGAACTGAACACTGCCTGCCCACATCTAGGGTCTTCTGGCAGCACAATAAAAACTTCAGCTTTCTATATCTGAACCTTCGGATAGATATTTTACTGCTCTCATCTTAATTGAGAGAAAGCAATAACTTTTCCTTCCGCGAAACAAGGAATGTAAGAATATCATGATTCAACTGAAAACTAGATCCTTCTAGTAAATAAGGCTGGGTGAGGATTAACATCACCCTTGTTGTAAGAATAATTAAGTATGGTTTTATACCAAGAAGTTGTCAATACTAAAACTCTCTTGGAGGCTACCACAACCAAGAACACCAATTCCCTTGTTAAAGGATGAAGGGAAATGGGGTGCATCGGCCCAAGGAGCTGACCCTGTAAGCCAGGGATCCTCAAACCACGGCCCTCCAGATGTTGTAGAACTACACATCCCATGAGGCATTGTAACACACTGACATTCACAGGCATGACTAGGCATTATGGGAATTGTAGTTCCTGAACAACTGGAGGGCCGCAGTTTGAAGACCCATGCTGTAAGCCAACAAAACTAGAGCCAGTCCTCCGAGCACAAGGGCAACCAAACTGGTGGACTTATGCATGTCACCCCTTGTATAACAGCCCAGACCAAAGAGAGTGACGCAAGCGACCTTTGGAGGCAAGGCTGAGATCGGATCCTTGATGTAACTTAAGGTTGGCTCCGTCTCCTTTCCAAATGTAGGAAGGCAGGAATTTAACCTTTGACAAACTTCCAGGGATGCCGCCATCTGGTTTCACACCAGGAACATGGGCCTTCCAGATCCTAGGATATCTGGTCCTGGAGACCAGCTCTCCTGTATGAATCAAGGGAATTGCCGCTGATTCTGAAAGCCCTGATCCTCGAGAATGTGGGCTATAATAGCCATACCATTAATTCACCTGTTGCAAGACAGGATGTAATACCTCCTGTGAAGTAGGCCTGGACAAGATGCAAGGGGCCGTGGGTCCTCTACTACCACCCTTGCTGTTCCTGCACAGAGAGGTCGTCAGGGTTATGCCGGAGTAATCAGGCCAGCTTCCCTTCTCCTCTAATGTTGCATAGAAGCCACTGGGCACTGGGGGGAGAGACACAACCAGTGACAACTGGTCCCCCGGATTACTAACACATCTGCCCCACATGCGGGTGGATCCTTTGTCCTTGACCCCAAGCTGTTCAATTTCTTGTTGAGCCTGGACGCCAATACATCTTATGTACAGGGTACCAATTGTGTGGCATTTGGTTAGGGACACAGTCGGGGTGTAAAGGTCATTCTCCCGGAGACACTTGTTGACGGCTCCAGCCAGGGCCAGATTAAGAACATCATGGGCCTGGTGCTGAGGATTTTGGTGGGGCCTTTTATAAATAATAAATAAATGCGTGAGAATCACAGCGCAGCAATGGAGGGCCCAGTCTGAAAATGTAAGTGTACCCTAATGTGCTAATATGCTGTGCATATTTGTACATTGTGGCATAACCTACCCCAGGGCCTCTAAAAAGTAGTAATGTCAGGAAAGTAGCTGAGATCCCCGATGTTCCTCTGTACATCACCGTAGTAAATCACAACATTAAATAAGTTCTAATAATGGGACAGAACAAATATGAGAACTGAGATTTCCAGTGTCCATTCTAGAGCTGGTAACATTGAGGGTATTCAGTATCATTTTAAAGAACTGTTTTTGTGGGTAAGCGACATAGGGGAGGAGTACGGACGGTATATAAGTGGAAAGTATGTGCAGGTGAGTGAGAGGAATGTGGAGGGTCCAACATTGGGCACTATGTACAGGAGAAGAGTGCAAAGGGTACGGCAAAAGGCACAATGTACAGGAGAGAAGTGTGGAGGGTATGACAGTGGGCATCATGTACAGGAGAGGAGTGTGGAGGGTATGACAGTGGGCACTATGTATAGGAGAGGAGTGTGGATGGTATGATAGTGGGCACTATGTATAGGAGAGGAGTGTGGAGGGTATGACAGTGGGCACTATGTACAGGAGAGTAGTGTGGACGGTATGATAGTGGGCACTATGTATAGGAGAGGAGTGTGGATGGTATGATAGTGGGCACTATGTATAGGAGAGGAGTGTGGAGGGTATAACAGTGGGCAGTATGTACAGGAGAGGAATGTGGAGGGTATGACAGTGGGCAGTATGTACGGGAGAGAAGTGTATGACAGCAGGTACTATGTACAGGAGAGGAGTGTGAAGGGTATGACAGTGGGCAGTTTGTACAGGAGAGGAGTGTGAAGAGTATGACAGTGGGAAGTATGTACAGGAGGAGTGTGGGGGTATGACAGAGGGTAGTATGTACCAGAGAGAAGTGTGGAGGGTATGATGGGGCAGTATGTACAGGAGAGAAGTGTGGAGGGTACGACAGTGGGCAGTATGTACAAGAGAGGAATGGGGATTGTATGATAGTGGGCACTATGTATAGGAGAGGAGTGTGGAGGGTGCGACAATGGGAAGTATGTACAGAAGAGGAGTCTATGACAGCAGGCAGTATGTACAGGAGAAGAGTGTGGAGGGTATGATAGTGGGCACTATGTACAGGAGAGGAGTGTGGAGAGTATGACAGTGGTCACTATGTACAGGAGAGGAGTGTGGAGAGTATGACAGTGGGCACTATATATATAGGGGAGGAGTGTGGAGGGTATGACAGTGGGCACTATGTACAGGAGAGGAGTGTGGAGGGTATGACAGTGGGCACAATGGATAGGAGTGGAAGGATGTTTAGGGACTGCGTAGTGGTTAAGCGGGTCATACATGGATTGAAATTACACCAATTATGCCGAGACAAGCCATAGTCGATCTATGTATGGGCTAGCTGGTTTTA
This sequence comes from Rana kukunoris, assembly GCA_029574335.1. Lineage (NCBI taxonomy): Eukaryota > Metazoa > Chordata > Amphibia > Anura > Ranidae > Rana > Rana kukunoris. The sequence goes on along the minus strand of CM056057.1, from coordinate 32,918,450 downwards.
CACAAGTCAATCTATTAATCGACTTGAGTACAACCAGCCTGTTTTTCCCAAAACAATCAGTGCTGCCAGCTATAGTTAGCAACACTGATCATTGTACTCACTGGCAGAACACAATAACACTGCAGAAGTGATTCCCCCATCCACAGGTCAGCATGTGAGAGGGTGTGTGGGGACAGGCTGGGGAGAGATACCAGCCAGTAGCTGGGTAGGCACTGGCTAGTATCAGAGCCAGATACACACAGGTTACATACGTCGCGATCGTTAGAGCGAGAGCAATAATTCTAGCACTAGACTTCCTCTGTAACTCTAAACATCTAACCTAAAAAATGTTTAAAGCATCGCTTAGGATACCAAAAAATAAATCGTGCTAACTTTAGTGTTTTTTTAATGTATGAAACAGTTTATTTCCAAAAAAAACATGTTTGAAAAATTGCTGCGCAAATACAGTACCGTGCTAGAGCTGCACAATTAATCGTTAAAATTGTGATCTTGATTTAACCCCCCGACATCTCCAATGCAGAGTTTGCTGATTCTTTCATATAACAAATGGAGAAACTTTCAGCTGTCAAAAGAAAATATCTGGACAGTCTGCCAAGTTCTTAGCAGGAAACATTGTAACTAACGCTTTCTTCTTATATCAAAGGGATACACTTCTGTGTGTAAAGAAAATATCCGGGCAGTCTGCCAAGTTTGTAAACAACATGAAACATTGTAACCAACTTTCTTTTTAGATCAAACTTCTGTGTGTAAATGCAAGAAATGTAACCACTTAAAGTCCAACACTTGTTTAAGTTAAAAAGGAATATTTTTTGCTAGAAAATTACTTGGATCCGCCAAACATTATATATATTTTAGCAGAGACAAAAATGGCAATTGCTGCAATATTTTATGTCACACTGCATTTGCCTACTTCAATGAATAATAAAAACCATAAAAAACAAAACAGTAAAGTTAGCCCATTTTTTTTTTTCATTTTAATGTGAAAGACGATGTTATGCCGTACGAATCGTGAGAGAATCATGATCTATCTTCTAAGCAAAAAAATTGCAGTTGTCGTTTTAGCCAGAATCGTGCAGCTCTATACCGTGCAACATAAAAAGTTGCAAAGACCACCATAGAGTAATTTTCTAGCAAAAAAACAGATGATTTTTTTTCTCAGTCTGCTGCAGTGTGTCAGCTTGTATTTATAATGGCTGCTCTGTATGTAGCTTCTGACAGGCTGTGCAAGCAGGCCCGTATCTCCGGAACCATAAATGATAGCCATCCCATATTTTGACCGGTTGTGGGGTAGGTCTTCAACTGACTATCCCCCAAATGTGGGGTTTCTGTGACCTCTGGTCATCGAGCTACAACCCCTGAAGTCAATCTAAAAAAAAAAAAAATTTTTTTTTTAATTTATTTTTTTGGGGCAAATGGGCCTATCTTGAGAAAGGGGCCTGGAGCTGCAGCTCCATCAGCCCCTCTGTTAATCCGGCCCTGGCTCCAGCGAATCGCCTGCCAATTCTGCATTTCATGAAATGACGAATGTCAATAGGCAAGGCACAAGCTCCTCCTAGTTAAATTAAGTAAATCCCTAGTATGGCATAGTCTGATTGTACTCTGACAGAACCAACCTGCCACCTGAACGTTCAGGCCCCTAAGCCAGATGCTCCATCGGTAGCTCTAGCTGACAGATGAGGCTCACTTGGAGCTTGGCTACTTCCCCTGGGCCATGGTCTCTTCCCGACCTAGCAAACCTTTTAGTTAAGAACCACCAAAAGAAATTCCAGCATATCTCTGGGACCAGGTTTTTGGATAATGCTAGGTCAAGATCCACTCTATCTAGGCCGACAAAATACTGTTTATAACAGCCCTGAATAAAAGTTAGTATAGGGAACTGTCTTGAATGAAGCCAGCATTTTCTTGAGCAAAAGGCAAAAGTACGCAACTGTTCCTTGCCGTAACCACATAGACCAGTTTTCTTATAGCGATGGTCTTGTCTGAGGCCAAAAAAAAAAAAACTCTCCTTTTTGGACTGTGCCGAACATACCCAGGAGTTCCAGATACTTGACCATGCTGGACACCCTTAGGTTCAGCCATGCTACTGACTGACCCATCAGCAGGAGTTTGCTTCGGTATGCCGTTACTGCTATACCCTGGGCCTACAGACCTGCTAGAGGCGGGCCCTAGCACCCTGACAACCCAGGCACGGAGGCTAACCCAAAAGGGCAAGCCCACCAACTGGAGATAGTGCTGTTCCCCTGCGAAACGCAGACAACCTCTGCAGTCCCAAGTAAACACATATGCAACTGGCTCCCCATATGTGTTTGTGGCAAGTGTTAAAGCCATATGCCTTAATGGAAGCGTGTGTACATGGCAGCGTGTGTTCCTGGAAGCATGAATTCAGATAAATATGTTTTAAGCAAATACGTGCCTATAGCATGTGTGCTCTGGAACAAGCATCTTGCAAGCAAGCATGCGCTATAAACGTGTTATGCAACAATGTGCAACATGAACCCATGCAAACACATATTTCTATGCAAGCACAAGGAATTCTGTATAGCTTAATTAAGCCGCCATGTGCAACTTTAAAGTAATCATGCATCCTTATGCGATTCAGCATCTCCCATGCGATCAACATCTTATGCATTTTAAGCACTACTGTGCAGACAAGAACCCTTGTGTGACCAAGAACTCTTGTGTGATCAAGCACCCCTGTGCGATCCAGCATCCTTATGCACGCAAGCATCTTAATGCGACTTTAGGCATTTCTGTGAAACACGCCTCTCTATGTGATCCAGTATCCCTGGGTAATCAAGGACTCCGTTGACCTGACAACCATGTGTGATCCAGCTTCTTTTTGCCTTCAAGCATCTTTAAGCGATCTTTAGGCATTCTTGTAGAAACAAGCCTTTCTGTGTGACCAAAATATCCTTGGGTGACCAAAATATCCTTGGGTGATCAGGTAATCATGTGTGATTCAGCATTTTTATGCATTCAGGCCTCTTTATGTGATTCTAGGCATGTCTGTGGAAACAAGCCTCTCTGTGTGACCAAATATCCTTGGGTAATCAAGGACTTGGGTGATCAGGTGATCATGTGCGATTTCAGCATTTTTATGCATAGAAGCATCTTTATGCGACCTTAGGCACTTCTGTGAAAACAAGCCTCTCTGTGTGACCAAATATCTTTGGGTAATCCAGGACGCGGATGATCAGGTAACCATGTGTGATCCAGCATATTTTTTGCATCCAAGCAACTTTATGCGATTTTAGTCATTTCTGTGGAAACAAACCTCTTCTGTGTGACCAAATATCCTTGGGTAATCAAGGATTTGGGTGATCAGGTAACCATGTGTGATCCAGCATTGTTATGCATACCAACGTCTTTATGCAATTTTTAGGCCTTTCTGTGGAAACAAGCCTCTGTGTGACCAAATATCCTTGGGTAATCCAGGGCTTGAGTGATCAGGTAACTAGCATCTTTATGCACTCAAGCATTTCTATGCAACTGTAACAAACATGCAACACCATACAGACATAAACTGTATCTCTATGCGATCAACAATAAAACATGCTCTGTTACTTGCTTTTATCCCACATGCATTATGAACATTCCAAACTCATGTATCTTATGCAACATGCGGACTGGTAAAGAGAAAGTCATCCTCTGCAGATGTGCGTTTCCTCCATTAACAGACGTTAGCAATGTGTACCAGCAACTGTGAATCCCTTAGACATGCATTTGGTTAGCCTGAAGCCGACACCAGGCTGAGGATCATATGGAGGTCTTACTAGCCACCTATAGGAAAACCTGTCTTTAACTCCGAGAAGATAGATGCTTTTGGCCGACTAGGCAGAGGGAAGTTATATGCAGCATGAATCTCTGAAAAGACTGCAGGTGCAATCAGAACCTGTAGGGCTTTGATAGCTTCTCCTCGTTAGGCTGCAGCTCCTGTCTCCTGACAGTGAGCCTTCATCCCCAGCTCTTCTAATCCCTTTGTTTAAGGCTTAAAGCAGGAAAAGGGACACCATGTTTTTTTTTTTTTGCTTCTTGTGAGGATGCTGCGAACATAGCAGTTAACCTCTTGTAGACCAACAAATGCGATGCAAAAAAACAAAACACACATGCAGAGTGACTGCAATGTTGGGGGACGCTGCATTGCCTGACAGGTCTGAAGGCTCAACCTGTGAGCTGTATAAGTCTACAGGGGAGAATAAGGGGCCACCAGGTTCAGGTGGCGATTCCTTTTTATATTCCTACCCCTGACCTTTTTCAATGGGGAGACAAAAGTCCTAAGCTAAAAGCAGAGGAACTTAACCCAGGTGCATCAACAGCTGAACTTAGTCTGGCAACACCAATGCCTGCTAATCTGCACAGCTAGATGCGGAGTAGGCGTCTTAGATTAATCTGTATCCAACTCACACAAGGTGCTTACATTGTGTCCCCCTAGCTTTACAGAGCTCTGATGTCTGGGCCTTTCTGAAAAGGCCTGTCTGCGACTACACTGAGCCGGTGAGCACGTGCGACATGGAAGAGCCTAAAGCAGAGGGAGTGGGATGCACAACAGACCAGCTAACACTTAAGATTCCGTCTTTGGAAAGCATGGTAAGCGAAAACATCAGGCATGTCTTCTACTGCCCATAGTGGTGAAAAAACAGATAAGACTTGCAGCTACTCATGGAAGACAATCCTTTGCATAGGATTAAGGGCATTTTTTGTTTATGTACCAGGCCCTTTAAGGGGAGATATATGGGTACTACAGCCATCCTGTCTGAACAGGCTACAAGCTGGCTAGGGGAGGTATATGGGTGCCCTGAGCCATCCCGTCTCAGAAGACATCGTGGTTTACATTGCCCATGCATAGAAGCATAATATAGGCGAGACCCATAGCCCCTTACGGAAGACCTACTGTCGAACCAAGTCAAGTAGGTTCTCCTCTTACCTTTTCCACGCTGCAGGGTATTGCCAAGCAAGAGGCCCAATCTTCCCCCTTCACCGTGGGTATAGTCCTAGACCTTCAGGGACCGGGGTCCATGGCAGGAACACCACACCCCTGGACCTATATAGCCCTCTGGCAGCAGAAAAAAACATTTGGTTCTTAGAAGGCACAAAGTTCTGGAATCCAGGATCCAGCCCTCCGCAGAGAGGCATTATAGGCTAAACCTCGTTCTTCGTGCCGAGGCGCGGGTACCGTCCACTTTGGCTATGAAGAACCTTGGACGGATCCGGATTTATGGAGGCTTTTTACATCCAGCATTGATCCCTCCAGTGGCGCTCCTAAGAGCACATGTTAACTCGTGACCAACACCTTAGACACTGATGAAAAAAACCGAGGTACTCCCAGTAGGGGAGGGGTTATATAGGGAGGGAACTTCCTGTTTAATTGATTACACCAGTGTCCATCACCTGAAGGTAGACTCTAACCCACATAGTATCGACTATGCCGCTCTGTGTCCCGTGATGTACGATAAAGAAAACGAAGTTCAATGCTTCCAAGCATGAGTCTACTTGATTCTGAGCATGCACGAGTTTTTGGTCCGATGATTTTGCGTACTAACAATCGGTTTGGTCTGATGGACAGGTGTCCGGACAGATTTTAAAGCAAGTTTTAAAACTTTGGTCCCACGGACAAAGGTCCGATGGGCCGTACACACGATCGTGTGTACGGGGCCTTCAACTTGTATGCAGTCAGTCAGGCCCTTGTACAACTTAGCTGAAGCCAAATCTAAAGGAAATTAAATAGGAAAATTGTATGATGTATGGCTTCTGCCTCTTCTCCCCTTACCATTTTTCCTGATTTCTATTTTTCGAACCATTAATATTATTCAATGTAGGAAAAAAAAAAAAACATATGTTTTGCTGCTTCAGGATGGTTCTTGAGAGAGAGATAAAAAAAAAAAAAGCAGCTTATCACCATCCACAGTGCTATTCGCAGGACTGGTGAGAGGGTTGTCAACCCACCATCAGCACTGTTTGGCAAAAACTGAACTATCCAGTGCCCAGCTAATCACTGTACCTTCCACAAATCCACTTAGCCCAGGTACACACAGCAGGCAGTAGGGCTTCATACTGAACCCTTATACAAGATACTGTTTCCCTGAACCCCCCTTACATTTGACTTAAACTTTTTTCAATCTTTGTTTGTCTTGCCTATCTTACAACTGAGCTAAATACTATACCAGTTCTCTAGAAAACCCTAACTGTATGCAGGCTCATTGTACACTCACTCAAAGTGCACCAACACTTCGAAGGGCAACGACGTTATCCGGTAGAAGAAACTTCTTAAGGACTGCACCTGTTTTACTTCATCTACTCACATACCACTTCTTGTTACCTACTTTGCTTTGCTCAGTCCTGTATGTTGACCTTTAGGAAGCCTTAGGCCAGGGATGCCAAACCTTTTGAAGAGCGAGGGCCACTTAAGCAACTTGTTAAACAGTCGCAGGCCACAATGAGCAGAGAGGGTGGATTACAGGTCACAGCTACTCTATAGGCCCTTTCGAAACGCCCAGATGGAAGGGGACGAATTCACTTGTGATTTTTGGATTGGAAATAGGTGGGAGTTCACCTATTGGGGACAAATAGGTTGAATAAACGTTGAATATACTTTACTTGTTGCTTTCAAGCTGCCCAGATTCTCTTGCTCTGAAGTTACTCAAACCGGAATTCTATACAATGACCTAGTTACTCTATCTGAACCGTGTTGCCTATTGGAATGTTTTTTACTATTGGATACAGATCCGTGGAATTCCAATGTCTTGATACTGTTCACCGATTGGCCTCCAGCATCAACTGTATTATGCAGTGGGCCGCAATTCGGGACCTATCCTGTGAGTGGGGTCCATATTATTATTCTTTTTTTGTTTGTTAACCAGAATTATTTTATTTTTTTCTTTATTGTGCTTTGTTCATTTTCTTTTTTTTCCTTTACGACTTTATACTTGCAGAGCACGCGAGGATTGTTCGCTGCTCTACCTATTGGAACTTTAATCCTCTACTTAAAAGATTAATAAAAACTATTGAAACAGGAAATAGGTGGGAGTAAATGGACATCTGTCACTGATGTGCTGTGGTTTACCCACACAGCGGGTACAGCGTAGTGCACCTGTGTCTATCCTGTGGGTTAGCTGAACTTTGCCATGTGGCTCCGCTTGTGACAAAAGCCAGCGCTGTAGAGGACGCATAAGCTTATGGAGCTCTGCTCTGCAGCCGAATTCTTCCTCTACCACCAGTTTCATTCACAACACTGATACTGCGGTAAGGCAGGCTGGCAACCTGCGATCTGGGCTTGCCAACCCGCCATTCCAGAGCCGCCATTCCAGAGCAGGAGGTCGCGGGCCATATTAGAGGGCTCCGCGGGCCATGTGTGGCCCCCAGGCCACTGGTGGGCCAACCCTGCCTTAGGCCAAGTATAGCCACCCTTGTGCCATTGAGCAGTGTAGCTCTGGGGGTTTAGACATACCTGAATTTTTGTTACTGCTCATTGTCACACAGTGTTACTGTTTAAGTTGACCTGTGTGGCTGGTAGAATTTTAGACTACGTGGTATTGTTAACTGCTATATCTGTCGTTTAATGCCTTTTTTTCTTATCACTCTCATGTTTCACGGTTTAACCATTAATAAGCATCAATATACAAAGCTTGCTTTTATTGATTGTTCTACTGTCTGTTATTTCCAAATAGCATCATTGCTGAGTACTAGGTTTGCTGTCTGCGATTCCTGTTTTATTTTATTGAGAATATTCATAAATAAATCCAGAATACAATACATGTACAAATAGTAGAATACACTCATCATATAAAACAGACCTCAAAAGGCAAATTCAAGCAACCAACAGGTATTCATTAAGTCTATAGGGGACAAAGGTAAGGAGAGTATGAGGGACGGGGGTGAAAGAAGGGGGATGATGGAGAGGAAAGATTTATTTTTTTATTTATTTTTTATTTAAAAAAGGGGGGGAGAGAGAGAGGGGGAAAATTCCATACGAGAAGGAAAATGCATGCATTTCATTAGGTAAAAATCCTTTATCGAGATTGTAAAGGAGAGTATGGAGAGGGTGATACAAAACAACTTTATAAAGAAGCTATCCTTAACGAATGAAATTCAGCGAAAACTTTTTAAACATATCCAACATGCCCATTTATCATAAAAGGTCTTAGGTGAATCTTTGGATTGAGAAATAAGCTCTTCCATTTCGGCCATGTACCCAATTTCAGTAAACCAATCCGAAATGGTAGGAGGTGAAAACTGCGTCCATCTAATTCTAATAGGTATACAGAGTTTGGCGGCATTGATCAGGTGAAACATCAATGATTTTTTATAAATGTATTGGGGCAGCGAGGAGTGGTGTAGTAAATATTGGGCAGCCGTGAAGTCAGGGGTATATGTTGTAATGCGAGAAATCAGTCGGTGGACTTCCTGCTATCTGCGATTCCTACAGTGGTTGACCGCGATATTGTGTCAATCTCGCTCCCTTTCTCGGCGAGATTGAGCACTTGCGAGCCCCATCGCGGGAGCCAGCGCCGAGCTGGCTTGCCGCGATGGAGACAAAGCCGTCATAGAAGCGACGGGGATCCGACGCGGATTCCCGCCAATTCTACACGTGGGCGGAGTTTGTTATGAATCCTGAGAAGGAAGTCCCCGCCGGATTTTAAATAAAAAGCCGGCATGGGTTCCCCCCTCAAGAGCATAACGGGCCCTTAGGTCTGGTATGGGTTGTAAGGAGACCCCCCTACGCCGAAAAAACGGCGTGGGGGTCCCCCCACAATCCATACCAGACCAGTATCCAAAGCACGCCGGCCGGTCAGGAGGGGAGTGGGGGGGCAAGCGTGCGCCCCCCCCCCTCCTGAGCCGTACCGGGCAGCATGCCCTCAACATGGGGGGGGTCAGGTGCTCTGGGGCAGGGGGCGCACTGCAGCCCCCCACCCCAGAGCACCCTGTCCCCATGTTGATGAGGACAGGGCCCCTTCCCGACAACCCTGGCCATTGGTTGTTGGGGTATGCGGGCGGGAGGCTTATCGGAATCTGGAAGCCCCCTTTAATAAGGGGGCCCCCAGATACCGGCCCCCCACCCTAAGTGAATGAGTATGGGGTACATTGTACCCCTACCCATTCACCTGCAATAAAAGTGTAAACACAAATAAACCACACAGTGTATTGAAATATTTTATTAGTTGGCCGCTGGGGGGGGGGGGTGTGTATGATCGCTTTTATAAAATCGCCCCCCTCCGGCGGGCTTCTGCGGGGGGGGTGGGTGCCGCTGTTCTTCACCGCCGTCTGGTTCTCTTCCGCCGCCCGGGGGGGGCGCTTTGATAAAAGCGCCCACCACCCGGCGGGCTTCCTTCGACATCTTCGGCGGCGGGGGGGGGGGGGTCTTCTCCCGCTCTCCGGGGGTCTTCTCCCGCTCTCCGGGGGTCGCCGCCGCTATCTTCGTGTGTTAGCTCAATTACTGGCGGCGGCGACTCCCCTCTTCTGTGACGTCATCATCTTCTTCTTCTTCTTCAGATGTTGACGCAACGCTTCCTACCGCTGTTATGGCTGGCGCGCGGCTCGCAGTGAGTTATATAGGCCTGTCTTGTGACGTCGCAGTCCCATCATGCTCCGGTAGAGCATGATGGGACTGCGACGTCACAAGACAGACCTATATAACTCGCTGCGAGCCGCACGCCAGCCATAACAGCGGAAGGAAGCGTCGCGTCAACATCTGGAGGAGAAGAAGAAGAAGAAAGATGACGTCACAGAAGAGGGGACTCGCCGCCGCCAGTAATTGAGCTAACACACGAAGATAGCGGCGGCGAGTCCTGAAGAAGAAGAAGACCCCCGGAGAGCGGGAGAAGACCCCCGGAGAGCGGGAGAAGACCCCCCCGCCGCCGAAGATGTCGAAGGAAGCCCGCCGGGTGGTGGGTGCTTTTATCAAAGCGCCCACCACCCGGCGGCGGGAGAGAACCAGACGGCGGTGAAGAACAGCGGCACCCACCCCCCCGCAGAAGCCCGCCGGAGCTTTTATAAAAGCGATCATACACCCCCCCCCCCCGGCGGCCAACTAATAAAATATTTCAATACACTGTGTGGTTTATTTGTGTTTACACTTTTCTTGCAGGTGAATGGGTAGGGGTACAATGCACCCCATACTCATTCACTTAGGGTGGGGGGCCGGTATCTGGGGGCCTCCTTATTAAAGGGGGCTTCCAGATTCCGATAAGCCTCCCGCCCGCATACCCCGACAACCAACGGCCAGGGTTGTCGGGAAGGGGCCCTGTCCTCATCAACATGGGGACAGGGTGCTCTGGGGTGGGGGGGCTGCAGTGCGCCCCCTGCCCCAGAGCACCTGACCCCCCCATGTTGAGGGCATGCTGCCCGGTACGGCTCAGGAGGGGGGGGCGCTCGCTCGCCCCCCACTCCCCTCCTGACCGGCCGGCCGGCGTGCTTTGGATACGGGTCTGGTATGGATTGTGGGGGGACCCCCACGCCGTTTTTTCGGCGTAGGGGGGTCTCCTTACAACCCATACCAGACCTAAGGGCCCGTTATGCTCCTGAGGGGGGAACCCATGCCGGATTTTTATTTAAAATCCGGCGGGGACTTCCTTCTCAGGATTCATAACAAACTCCGCCCACGTGTAGAATTGCCGGGAATCCCCGTCGCTTCTATGACGCACTCGCTGGAATGTGCTTTTACTATTCCAGCGAGATGTCGGCAGCCTGTCGCCGAGAATCAGCGCGATGCTGTCGTGCTATAAACACATTCTCGGCGGCAGGCACTGTATGTGAGACCTAGTGTTGTGTACTCAGCTGGGTATGTTCAAGAGGTTGGGGGTTTTGAGAAGGACAGTTGAGGCCAGCATCAGAAGACCTATCTCACTCAGTGGCACTTTCGGAGGTTGTGCTGCATATTTTTTACTTCACACTTTGTTACATTTCTTGGAATATTTGCACACTTACCATGATCCTTGCAAGACGCAGCCTTGTCTCGTTGTTTTATTGCCCAGGATGTTCCACTTGTACATGGAAGACAAATAGGCCTGTAAAAAGAAAATTATTTTGAAATGCTTTTATTGCTTATATTCTTTGGCAAAATATGCATATTTCCAGCAATTTTTTACAGCAAATTGTAAGAAAAGAGTTTTCCTTGCTATTTATTTTGCACTTTCAGTAAGTTCAAATTTTTAGTTACTATAACAGTTTTCCACTTGAAGACCATGCTTTTTCTGGCATTTTTTGTTTACGAGTTTAAATCAGCATCATTTGTAAGAAAATTACTTATAACCCCCAAAACATTTTTTTGCAGAGACCCTAGGAAATAAAATGGAGATCTTTGCAATTGTGTCACACAGTATTTGACGTTTTTTAAACTCTTTTTTTTGGGAAAAAAAAATCACTTTAAATTAATAATAAAAAAACATATATACCCAATTTATTTTGTAAAATATGAAAGATAATGTTAAAAAAACATATATACCCAATTTATTTTGTAAAATATGAAAGATAATGTTACACTTTAACATGTTACGCTTTAAAATTGTGCACACTCATGGAATTGCAACAAGCTACAATACTTTAAAATCTCCATGGACGAAGCTTTACATTTATTTACATGTTTAGGATTACAGAGGGGGTCTATCGCTAAAATTATTGCTCTTGTTCTAAGGCCGCGTACACACGATCGAACATGTCCGCTGAAACTGGTCTGCGGACCATTTTCAGCGGACATGTTTGATCGTGTGTACGGCCTATCGGACCGTTTTCCAGCGAACAAAAGTTTCCAAACATGCTTAGAAACCTGTCCGTCGGACATGTTCGATAGTTAGTACACAAACCATCGGACCAAAATCCCACACATGCTCAGAATCAAGTTGACGCATGCTTGGAAGCATTGAACTTCATTTTTTCATCACTTTGTTGTGTTCTACGTCACCACGTTCTGGTCCGAGGGGATTTTTGTCCGAGGGTGTGTACGCACATCAGACCAACAGACCACTTCAGCCTGGTTCGATGAAAACGGTCCATCAGATATGTTTCCTCGGACATGTCTCATCGTGTGTACGCGGCCTCACATTCACGGTGATATCACACATTGGCCGAACATCATTTACATACGCGTGCACAATCTTGGTATGCGTTTGCTTCTGTGTGCGAGCACTGAGTGATAGGGGCACCTTATATTTTTTACACTGTCCCCTTAATTATTATTTTTTATCACTTATTCTCCTATTAAGGAATATAAACCTTGTAATATAAATAAGGATGACAGGCAGTGCTGGGACAAGGCCATTTGGTGCCCAGGGCGAAGATGGCAAACTGCGCCCCCCCGTTTTTTAAGAAAGAAATAATGTTTCAAAACAAGAATATGTGAGGAGGGGATGACTGCATGCAGGAGGTGAAGATGGTATAAAGGCAGTTGTGGGGGGATGTCTTTTAGTTGGGGAGATATTCATTTTAGGCTACTATCACACTGAGGTGCTGGCTGCTTTAGTGGTAAATCGTCGCTAGTTTTAGCTGTGCTTTTTGACCACTACCGGGGTGCTTTTAACCACCACCAGCATCTGGAAAAGCGCTTTGCAGGTGCTTACTGCTTAGGCAGTGCTGGCTATTGATTACAATGGCAGGGGCATTTTGGGAGCGGTGTATTCACCGTTCCTAAACCACCTTGAAGATGCTGCTTGCAGGACTTTTTTCCTGTCCTGCAAACGTACTGCACCAGTGTGAAAGCACTCAGGCTTTCACACTGGGGCTGCAGAAGAGGCAGTTTACAGGTGCTTTTCAGGCTCTATTTTTAGCGCAAAAACGTCTGTAAAATGCCTCAGCCTGAAAGTGGTCTAAGTGGCAGTGTCTGAGGGGTGAATAGGGAGGGGTGATGGGAAGGTAGGGAATGCATTTGGACTGTTTTGCTCTCGCTGGTAATCATGCTGGAAGCATAAATGCAAACATTTATGTACTGAGAATGTGCGCCTTTTACGTTAAAGGGCGCACATTCTCAGTACAGAAAGAAATGTTTGCATTTATATATGCATACAGGCAGCAGAAAGTGGCTAGGGACTAATATTTAATTTATATAGTGTTTAGATGGGTGATAGGTGGTGAGTTTTGGGTTGTACTGATTTTTGGATAACACAGGGTTAAATAGGATGGTCATCAGGTCATAAATTAACTTCACTTCACATTAACTGGGAACAGCAATTGGGGTTTGTTTTTATAGAGAGGGCTGCAAGTCAATTTGGGAAATGTCTGTCAGCTCTGGGGGGTTGCTGCTAGCTCTAATCTCCACCCATCCCCTTGTCACCTAGGAAAATAACTCTTTACTGCAAGACAAACCCTCCTAGCAGAAACTTTGCAGCTTATCTCCCCAGCCTTCCCCCACAACAGCACAGCTCACCTTCCTGACGTGTGCTCTGCCTCGAGTCCCGAGTCTCCCAGTTTCCACATCTGTGAGCTTTCAGCTAGAGCCAGGCTCCTCGGCTCCTCTAGGTCACAGCTCCCTGCGCTCCTCTGAGTCCTCCCACCTCGCCTCCGGCAGTGAGTGACATCACCACGCTGGCAGATACTACGAGACTCCTCCGTAGGGGAGTAAACAGTGAAACTGTCAGGGAAGTAAGGTGACTGATGCAGGAGTGCACTCTGCCCTGACAATTTGAACTTTGCTGCTGCGCTGGCTATGACACAGGTGTAATTGTACACACTGGCGGCCGTGGCAGAACTTCACCTGCAGGCTGCGCCCCCCCTCAGCATAGCAAATGGTAGCGCCATGGGCACGTGCCCTGTCAGCCCCTGCCTTGTACCGGCCCTGATGACAGGTCCTCTTTATGGAGAGATCCGGGATCAAAAAGACCCCAAATCTCTTTTACCTTTAAAAGAAAAAGATGGAAAAAAATGTTTTGCTTTAAAAAGAAAATGTATATACAGTACTTGTGTGATGACGTCGCTCCAGTCCTTCAAGGCCATAGAGGTGATCAGAGTCCATGTGGTCTTTGTTTGCCTTTGTGACCAGCTGGCCGCACAGTAAGCCTGAGAAACACCAGCGAGCGGCGGGAGGTGGGTTGTCCCCTCCTGCCATGTCTGAAAGTGATCCAGTGGCTAATTTGCCACTGGGACCACTTTCATGGGAAAGCCGGCTGCTGGCTAAAAAAAATACCAGGGTTATGAGTGATAGCTTTAGCTATAGTCCTGGTACACTACATGCAAACTGTGCAATGTATATATACACGTATTGCAGTCGGAATAGGCGTGCGCATGGGGTGTGCCGTTAGCATATGGCTCTGTGTGTAGGTTCTCTTTCAGTACCCCCAAATTCACAGCCCATGATTGAAAGTCTAAAGATTTTTTTTAATCACTTGTCCAAAATAATCAGTGTGGTATATGTAAGGCAGGGGACTTTTCCTTTAATTTTTGGAGGGATACAGCAGCTCAGAGTCGCAGAATTCGATAGTGCTTTTGTAGTTCCGGCTGCAGGCGTCAGAGTTGTCACTTACATTGAATTGAGAAGTGTCACTTCGTTCTTCTGCCACCATACCCATACCCATACCCTCCCACACACACACACGTGTGTGTTTGAGTTTCGGGGTGCACACTCTAATGCAATAGACCATGTACACCTATGGCAGTCGGCAAGTATTTAAAATAACTTTCAATATGACACTCAATCATAAATTTCAGTGTAAATACAACCAAGAGTAACTAAAAATCACCCTCAGGCTGGGTTCACACTTAGTGCAGATGCAGCTCACAGCAGGGGTCTGGTGCATCCCTGTTATCCATTTCAGGGACAAATCAGGCCCAAATTTTTGCCTCAATTCGGACCTGAAATGGAGCCAAAGATGCACATGACCCCTGTGCCATCCGCTCCGCGGCCGCCAGGGAGATATGTGAACCGGCTCCATTGAGAGTTGGGCACACTCTCTCATGCAAATTGGATGAGGGGAAACCCAAATCCAATTTGCAGTAGTGTGAACCTAGCCTTTGATGAAGTCTGAAGTGACAAAACACGTCGGCAGGACTTTATGGCACCCAGATGTGGCATCAGACCAGATGTGACGTGTGGAGACACATTCAACAGTTACCATAATACCAAGTGCATTTATTTTAATAAAATTATTTCAAATGGGATTATGCTATGCGAGTCCCAAAAATACAGTGTATATGAAAGAATACGACCAACTGATGGGATTGACTTAAAGAAACAGTGACCATAAGGGGGAAAGTTTGAATGCTTTATTTGCGGATCAGTAAAATGAGAGGCAATAACCTCTGGTGAGTGTGGTGTCTTACAGGGAGTTGTGAGCACTTTTCACCCAGTGGTGGAGGATTAGAAGATTTGCCCAATGATTGTGGTGTATTTGAAGGAAGAATATTGACTGTTGCACGGAATTTATGAAGATATCACTGATAAATATATAGAATAATTTATGAACATTTTAATATCACAGACATTGGCACTTTATATTGGTTTGTTAGGAGCACCTATAAGATATTTAAGTGTATTATTGCGCTACCAGAGAGTGTATTTTTAGTCTGTTTTGTATTTAAAAGTTTTCGTTTTTTTAAGGTGGCGGAAAGTGTATTGTTAACACATTGATGTAAATATTCTCCATGGCACAGGGTATTAAGAGTTTTTTTTATATATATACATACGACAAGCATTTTCACACTTGCTATCCCATATTGTTGTTATTGTATCAGATTTAAAGATTTGCATGTTACACACTAGAGGGTATTCTCTACAAACAAAAAATTATACCTGACTGTTGCAGAAAACTCAACCTTTTGGCTCAGTTCGACAAGAGCCAAATCATATTCAAAGGATTTTGGAATATGCTTATCTATTTTGCCGTTGGGGTCATAATTTGGATGGCGGTAGATGTTTTTTACTTTCCGTGTAACTTTTGCTCTGTCAGATGGACCTGAAAAATCAAATGAGAATATTACTTCTTTTAGCGGAATTAACCCCAGTATAGAAATGTAGGAGCTACCACTGCTGACTTGTTTGTGAATGTACTGGTTCTGAAGGCCAATATCTGTTGCCTATATTCACTGCTTATTGAACATGCATGCAGTGAAGCTGAAACACCTGATATGCAGATGGTTGCTCTCTTTGCTTGTATTTTACTGAGTATTGTAGGCCTTGGAGCTTGTAACCTCAAAAATAAGTCATCAATGGCAGTTCCTACATTACTGTTCTGACTGGTTTGTACATCATAATCATACAGTAACATTCAAAAGTGCAGAAATAAATGGTTCCTTCCAGAAAAGTATGGCCACTAACTAAGGTTGTCCCGATACCACTTTTTTAGGACAGAGTACAAGTACCGATACTTTTTTCAAGTAGTCGCCGATACCGAATACCGATACTTTTTTTTAAATGTGTCTCCAAATGCAGCCATGTCCCCCAAATATGCAGCCATGTCCCCCACATATGCAGCCATGTCCCTCCAGCCATGTCCCTCACATATGTAGCCATGTCCCTCACATATGCAGCCATGTCCCTCTAGCCATGTCCCTCCAGCCATTTCCCCCATACCTTTGCCGCCAAGTAGCCGCCGCAGCATGATCTCACTGACCACTAGTGATTGGGCTACATTCCTTAACTGACCACAAATGATGGGACTACATTCCTACCACTGACCAGCAATGATAAGGAAACATTTCTCCCACTGACCATCAATAAAAGGGCTTCATTCCTCTAGCCAACCTCCAATGACGAGGTAACATTCCTCCCACTGACCACCAATGATGGGCCATTATATTCTGACCACTGTCCACCAATGATGGGGCTGCCTCCCACTGTCCACCAATGATGGGGCTTCCCCCCCACTGTCCACCAATCTCACACCGACTTCTGATTCTGGAGTATTTATTAACCTTGCTGAAGCACTTATTACTCCCACTGACGCTGGGGCATTTATTACTTCTACTGACCACTGAACACTGACACCAAGGTATTTAGTGCTCCAACTGACCACTGACACAAGAACATTTATTACTGGTGGCCGACACTGAGGCCTCGGACACACAACCGTTTTTGTCTGCAAAAACCAGCAAGAAAACTGCTGGCAGAGCTTTCTTGGCTAGAAAACCGTTTGTGTGTATGAGGCTTTCAGGTTTCTCGTCAGGAAATCTGGCTAGAATCTCGACGAGAACCTGCGCTCTATTTTCTCTTTGAGATTCTTGTCAGCCTGTTTCCCGACAAGTATCCCAAAGAGTGTGTATACTTACCTATCGCTGTAAAAACCTGGGCATGCTCAAAATGACTTTGATGCATGCGCGGTAGCTTCCACGGCATGGGTAGGGTGAAGCGAGATGGCGTTGACGGCATCTAATGCGACGATCGAATGTGACGAGCGCATGCTCGTCGTACACGATGACGTCACCACGTTCTTGCATTTCAAAAGAGCACGGTTTTTTTGAAAAGGTAAGCGTGTGTACAGAGATTCTTGCCAAAAATCTCGTCGGGAAAAACACTGTTTTTTTCCTGATGAGATTCTTGCCCATGTGTACGAGGCCTGACGCATTTATTGCTTCAACTGACCAATGACATCAAGGCATTTATTACTTCCCCTGACCACCAATGCCAAGTCATTTATTACTTACACTGAATACTGATGAAGGGCCACTGACCACCGATGACCAGGCATTTAATACTTCTTCTGTACTGAAAAAGGCATTTTATGTTCCAGTATGACTGTCAGTGTGCAAAAATCTAGGTCCATAAAGACATGGTTTGATGAGTTTAGTGTGGAGGACCTGGAGTGGACTACTGACCTCAGTGTATTTTTTTTGGCCAATTTATAGGAGATTCGGACTGTAAATGTGTGGTCAATCTTCATATAATTTTATAAGGCCCACATGTCATTGAAGGTTATTCCTTTCTATCTAATGGAGCTTCCAAAAATGTTGTTAACTGAAGTTCTCCTTTATTTATTGTGTACATAAAGTTTCCAAGATGGCAGCTTCTACAGCACCACTTACCTAAATCCACATTGACAAAGTGCGGTTCATCATCTAGGTGGAAGCAGTGAGCAGCAGTCAGAATGAAGTTTTTGGTAATGATGGATCCTTTACAGCTCTCCACTCCTCCCGGCCTCTGGAAGGATAAAATTGTCAGCGTGAGCATCCTCCTAAAATGCCTGCTTATATCTGTGTCACGTGGTTTCTTTTTTTTTAGATTATCAGGGTTTGTCCAACTATGCTTCTTTATTGCTCCACATTCGAATTTTCAGTGTCAAACAAATAGGCACAATTGTTTATGGTATGGGAGCTTTATCCGATGCAATTTAGAGCAGTATTAAACTTGCAGGGCTTTTTAGTTTAACACACTGAGAACAATAAAATAAACAATCTCCAGTAGACAATTTGTTAAAAATGTTACTCCCAGCACTTGCAATTTACAGCTTTCAATGCTGTTGGCTCCTTCTTTCTCAGTGCTGCTGCCAGGGCCGCCATCAGGGGGGTACAGGCATTACACCTGTAAGGGGCCCGGGGGTCCCCAGGGGCCCGGATGGGAACCCCCTACAAAAAAAAAGTTTTTTTATTTTTTAGGGCCAATTTTTTTTCTTTTATTATTTTTTAGGGGTCCGGAGGTCCCCAGGTGGCAACCCCCTTTTTTTTTTATTTATTTTTTATAAAAATATATATTAATATATTTTTATTTTATTTTTTATTAAAGGGCCAATTTTTTTTCTTTTCCTTTTTTTTTTTATAGGTCCGGAGGTCCCCAAGGGCCCGGAGGCCCCCAGATTGCAACCCCCTTTTTTTATTTTTTTATAAAAATATATATTTTTTAATATATTTTTATAACATTTTTAATTAAAAGGGCCAATTTTTTTTCTTTTAATATTTTTTTAGAGGTCTGGAGGTCCCCAAGGGCCCAGAGGCCCCCAGGTGGCAACCCCCTCTTTTTAAATTTATTTTTGATAAAAAAAAATATTTAATATGTTTTTATTTTATATTTTTATTAAAGGGCCAGAGGTCCCAGGGCCCCAGATATTAACCACCCGGGGCCACGGATGGCTACCCCCTTTTTTTATATACATTTTTCTTTATTTCTTCTTTTTTTGTAAAGGCCCCCCGCTTCTCAATTCGCAGCAGACCCCTCCCCCCCCCCGCTTCTCAATTCACAGCAGACCCCCCCCCTTCTAAATTTCAGGCGGCAGCACCCCCCCCCCCCTCCCGGTTCTCCAGGGGGCCCATGCCTGAAGCTGTGTAAGGGGCCCCATAATTCCTGATGGCGGCCCTGGCTGCTGCCCTGAACTTCTGGTCTGCACAGGAAAGTTAATAGTGGCCAGTACAGTCTTCAGACAGTCTGCTAGCTTTGAGAAGGAAGGGGCGAAGAGAAGTCATTTTCTCCACCTCGTCCGATCAGAAAATGCCTTGTATTCATTGAAAAAAAAAAATATATGACATTCATATACATACTTACATTGTGACAAGCTGGACTAATGTAACTATACAATAAAGGCAGGGGCAGACTGTGTTGGGGGGCAGGAAGACAATTGCCCCCTGGCCCATTCTGATGCCCTGTAAAAAGGCTTCACTGCTTCTATCAGAAAATGAAAACAAAACACTGTACAGGGATCACTGGGAGGAAGTGGAAAGAGAGGCGGCCGGATCACGCAGAGAGAGGATCTCCCAGACAGCACACTGGTAGAATGCTGGGAAATTGAACTAGTGTGAGGTCTATCATAGGAGTCAGTTCATGAGGCAGGCTTGGTTTGACAGCAGCTGACGATTCAGCTCTAAGTGGTGTCTCTGTGTGATCTGGCTGGCTCTTCTCCCGATTCCTCCCTTTGATCCCTGTGAAGTGTTTTAAATCTTCCCTCATCTTCATTTCTGCATATACAATTTTTCAATTATTTTTTTCCTTCCTTGATGGGCATTGATAGGCTGCACTGATTGGCACTGATGGGTACTGATGAGGCAGCACTGATGAGACAGCACTGATGGACACTGATGAGACTGCACTGATAAATGTGGCACTGATATGCTGCACTGATGGGCACTGATGAGGCTGCACTTTTTTCAGACAATAGCAACACTGAGGAAAGGAAATGCTGATAACTGGCATTTGTTTACATGTAATCAGCTGTTATTGGACACGACTGATCACATGGTAAAGAGCCAATGTCATTGGCTCTTTACCCTGATCAGTGTTGCGCTGACCGACCACCGATCACCATGCTGCGCGCTAAGAAGGGGAGAACGTCATATGATTGAGGGTGCGAGACAGCAAAACGCAAAAAAGAAAATGCCTCTCAGGCTTGGTTTACACTTAGGCAAATTGGATGTGGATTTCACTGCATCCAATTCGCATGACAGAAGAGTGTGACCGGCTCTAATGGAGACAATTCAGGGAAAAATTCAGACCTGATTCGCCCCTATAATGGAGAACAGGGATGAACCGGACCTCCTGCTATGGGGCGTTCTGCGAGCAATGTGAACCCAGCCCAAAATCAGCGTATGTTTTGCCCATGTGCGTGAAGCCTTATGCTTGGGATTTTCAACGGGAAAAAGTTAGTTGGGAATCCCGACGGGAAAAAAAGAGAGCTGACTCTTTTTTTTGCTGGCGTGTTTGGCAGTTTTCCCATTGGAAAAACTGCGAGGGGAGAATACACACGGCCGGGATTCTCGGCCAAAAGTTCTCCTCGCAGTTTTCTCGCCGGAAAACCCGTTTGTGTGTACGAGGCATTAGGTTTCATTAATACCAGCATATGCTTATTTTCTGCATAGAAAGAAAGCAGGTTTATTGGCAGAACCACCAATACAATTCTGCATAAAGTAAGTACCTAAAAAGTATTAACGTTTAGACATGTCCTGTATTTATCGGGTTATTGCGCGCTCCGGCGTATAGCGCAAACCCCTGATGTGGACCTGTAAAAAAAGGTTTTAGTACTTACCGTGTTGGTGTCTTGCGCGGTGTCCATCGTCCAGCCCGGCGTCAGTCTTCGGCTTCTGTGGTGTCCTCCCGGCTTCTCCAGTACTCCGGCGAGTCGAATCCCCGCTTCCCGCGCTCAGTTTGAACGCCTCCGTCGACATATACCGAGTGCAGTACACTCGGGTACATTCGGCAAGGCTAGGCTTCGCTCGTGTTCACGCTCTGTGACGTTTATGCGTGAGCACGAGCGAAGCCGAGCCTAGCCGAATGTACCCGAGTGTACTGCACTCGGTATATGTCGGCGGCTCAGTTCAAACTGAGCGCGGGAAGCGGCTATCGCCGTATATCGCGCACCCATGATTTCCCCCTTATTTTAAGGGGAAAAAAGTGCGTGGTATACGCCAATAAATACGGTATATTTCTTCAATGACGTTAAACATGTATGTATGCAAAAATGTTTCACATGGTTACCCCACATTGCTAGTCTGGGCAAGAAATTGTGTTCCCTACTTACAGTGATTGTAAGTTTGGCAATCCATGGATATTTTTCATTATTGTCTTTTGTTTCTTCTGTTGAATGATCCTTGGAGAGCCCACACATCTCAAATGCACTTGTTTCATCTGAAAGTATAGGGGGGGGGGAATTGAAGAATCATTAGGAGCATTGTGTCCTGCTGGCAGCATCACAAAAAAAAAAAAAAGTGTAATAACAAATATCAGCACTAAACTGCCTTCAATGATACTATTATCTAACTTCTGGCAGTGATCTTTCACACAAAAAAAAAAAAAAACTACTGCGCAACCACTTGGCTATAATTTATACAACTTTCTTATTTAATTTCCTTTAGGCCGCGTACACACGATCGAACAAAAATACCAGATTCCCGGACTACCAAAATACCAGATTGCCCGGCTCCAATTCCACCAAAACACGGCGGTACGGCTGGCAATAGGGAAAAAACCCTGGGAATCAATCAGTCCATCCCTGAGATCCCTCTATTGGCTGCCCGTAAAGATCAGAGTCATATTCAAGGCCCTTTGCCTGATGCACAAATGTGTACATGGAACCGCCCCACAATATTTAAGAGAAAAAAAAACGCCAATTGCGTTGTGCGATCAACTAATCAAAAACTATTACAAATTCCAAAAGCCCGCTACAAAACCAAAGGAGAACGTCGATTTGCAGTCCAAGGACCGAGATTATGGAATGCATTATCAACCAGCATCCGAATGGATTTTGATCACCTGGCCTTCAGAAAAAACTCAAGATCCATCTATTTTGAAGGTCAACAGAATAGGAAAAATTGATGCCAAGCGCCTTGAGGCGATTTAGTTTGCATTTGTAGCGCTATACAAGTTTTTTCACTCACTCACTCACCTGACTGCATACATACCCACACCTCAAAGCAAAAAATAAAGAAATAAAATGCAACGTCACCATAGTAAACATTAACTGCTTAGCGGCAGCCCCCCCACACACACACATATTAAGGCAGGGCGGCCGCTCTGTGCCAGATCATGTACCTAGTACCTTTTTTTTGGCAGGATCAAGGGGTTCTGTGATTTTCTGTGATTGTATAATTTAAGAGAAAAACAAGGGGAAACATGCATGTATTGTTGAGAATACTGAATATGTTTTATTTTTTTACCCAGATATGCCCTTTGCTTAAACTATTCGTATGTAGTGTACAAGTTATGTTGTTAAGATCATTTTCTGATGACATTTTCTTTTGTATAGACGATTAAGAAAATTACTCACCGATTATTTCATCAAAGGCCTCCTTCAGTTTATCTATATTTTCCATCTGGAAGACGTGTTTCTCTTTATCCTTTTTGGAGGCAATGTCATTGAGCTCATCCTGGCTGATGTCATCTCCCAGGCCGAACACATAGATATCTGTGCAGGAGAAAGGAACATTGACCTTATTATAAAGGGTTGTCAAGGCATAAGCCGTTTTTATTAAACCACGGCGGTGTAGCGCTGCCCCCCGGAAGGGCCGATGAGTGGTGCTTGGCCTCTGAAATTGCCCTGACCTTGCAATTACCTGGACTCTCTAGGTTCAAACATGGACTAGGCAGACAAAGTTCAGTAACCTGGTCACCAACAATACTCAGCACAAAGTAAAGGCAATGAGCATGGATTTCAATAACACTGTTGTATTGAGTATTTCAAAGTAATTCAAGTCAGTTATAGAGTACAATCTGCTTGCAGCAATACCCAGATAGATGATGCTAATAAGTAGTAGATTCAACACAGATAATAAAAAGGCAAGGTAAACAGATAATAATGAACCACTGGGTTAAGCAATATAAAATTATAGAGGTGCTTCCTAGGGCTCTGTTCACATATCCATATCCCCATCCAATTTACATGACATGCGACTCAAACTGGCTTTCTATGCTGATTCACATGTGTTGTACAGTGCAAATTGTCTGCGAATTTAAAAAGACTAATGTGCATTTTTTAGATACTGCAGTGCGATTCAGATTCCAGGCTCATTGCCTTCTATAGGAACGCACCTGAATCACACATTGGATCCGTTTGGAAAACAAATTTGATCTGAATTTGGTCCCCCCCAATCCATACCAGGCCTTTAGATCTGGTGTGGATTTTCAGGGGAACCACCACACCAATTTTTTTAAAATGGTGTGGGATCCCCCCGCCCCCCCCCAAGATCCACACCACCCTCTTGTGATGTCATTGACACAGCATGCACCAGTCGGTGACGTCACAGGGGGCTGGGTTGCCCCCGCCCCTAAGCTTTTTAACTACTTGCCGCCCGCCCACCATCAAATGACGGCGGGGTGGTGCAGCTCTCGTTATGGGACAATGTCTAATGACAGCGTCCCAGAACTGGCGCACGACAATCATGGCTGCTCCATGTTACTAGGACACAGCGCAACCCCGATCTCTGTAAAAAAAAAAAAAAACACGTCTGTGGCTCTTTGATGCAACAGAGTCACTGGCCCAAGAAAACATTACTCTCTGTGTCCTTACTGTATTTATGTTTCTGCATATGATAAGGTAAAGAGCTTGACAGGAACTTTGTTACTATAGACTGGAAGTGGGCTGAGAATGCCACATAGTTTGTCCATCCTGTAACATGTCCTGCACCGCACACCTGCGCCACTGAGTGTTATTTTTTATTTAAGCCTCATATTCATTGACTGTATTGGCTCACCCCATAAGATAGGCCAGTGATGGAGAACCTTAGCACCCCAGATGTTTTCAAACTACATTTCCCATGATGCTCATGCACTCTGCAGTGTAGCGGAGCATCATGGGAAATGTTGTTTCAAAACATCTGGGGTGCCAAGGTTCTCCACCACTTCTCTAGGCCGTAAGTTCCTGCATACATTTCCTTGGACATTATCCGGCTCCGATTTGGGCATTTTACGTTTCAAAGGACATTGTGTCCTCAAAAGAGATAGCAATCTAATGAACCTGTAAAGTTAGATGGCACATTAACAG
Source organism: Rana kukunoris (assembly GCA_029574335.1). Classification (NCBI taxonomy): domain Eukaryota; kingdom Metazoa; phylum Chordata; class Amphibia; order Anura; family Ranidae; genus Rana; species Rana kukunoris. Next base: position 32,894,139 of record CM056057.1, on the reverse strand, counting down.
CCCTTTAGGCCCAACTGTCTACGTGTATTTAATTTACAGGATTTTATTAAAAGCCTGAGTGGTGCTTGACTGATTCCATTACAGATAGGATGCCACCTACCCAGTTTATCTTCACGTTGGTCCTTCCTGATATCCAGAAACTCTCTGATCTTGTTTACTTCCACAGCCGGGTCTCCACCCATATTATGTTTTCCTGAGGGGATAAGGAAAAATGTTTATTCTTTTGTGGAAGCAGAGGCACTGATAGTACTGTTATGGAGATGAAGGCTTGCTGGCCAAACTGGTATTGTCATGAGCAAGATATGGACTAATTGCGATTACGGTATATAGAGTAAGACAAAGCCTGACTTTAATTATTAGGACATGGGCTAACTCCTATTTAAAGGAGTAGCTAATTAAAGGGCAGAGCATGTAAGATATAAGACATAAAGAATGGTTATAAGGAGCAATACATTAACTAATGGAGAATAGGTAAAGGGAGGAGGTGATCAGTGGTAAGCTGTAGAATAAAGGAGGTCGTCAAGTGTAAAACATGGTCTGGCTAAGGTTCCTAGGAATAGGCCATGGACTGACTAAGGTTACCAGGAGTAGACCATGGACTGACTAAGGTTGTTATGAACAGACCAAGGACTGACTAAGGATGCCAGGAGTAGACTAAAGACTAAGGGCCAGATTCAGGAACACTTGCGCTGGAGTATTTCGATATGCGCCGCGTAACTGTGATGATGCGCCGTCGTTTCTATGTGCCCGTACCCACCAAACTAGATGCGCCCAATAACGGGTCATTTGCGACCGGCGGAACGTTCCGACGCCAGAGTATCGTCAGCGGTTAATTTCGCTGGGCGCATCAGTCGCGCCTATTGATTTCCCCTGCAAATATGCAAATGAGGGATTTTTCCCAATTCACGAACGGATTAGCACCATACGCTGGCTACATGCGCCGCGCGTATCTCGTCCGTCCGGCGCAAAGTTTTTTCTACAAAAGGCTGCTTTATCTTTACTCCAGACGGTCACAGGTCAGCAGGAGAGCAGCTACAGCAGCGTTACCGACGATAAGAGCTAGCTGAGCACCCCCACTTGCAGGACAACACCTCTGTCCATGCTTGTCTGTCAAATTTTACAGCCATGGAGGAAGACATCATAGGTCTCCATAGCCGAGATGACGGCTGTCAGCTCCTGGCCATTAAAGTTCAGCCTTCTCCTTTGTGTTTGCGGGGAACGGGAGCAGCCATCTCAGAACAAAAGTAACATCACTGCGGGGAGGGGGAGCAGGATATACTTTAGTGCCGGAATGGCGCTTCTACGGGCGAATTTAATTGCCCAACGGAAGGCATTGCGCTGACGTTTCCCGGGAAGTGGTGCCGACGGAAGTTGTGAGCATGCGCACAAGGGGGGCGAGTGGAGCCGCACTCACTGCGCATGCTCCCTGGATGATGCGCTGAACGTAAGCCTCTGCGCTGGGCTCCGCCCATCATTTACATATGATCACACCCACTTCCACTTGCGTCGGGTTACGCCAGCGCATTATCGTTACTCTGGCGCAAGTTTACGCGCAACTGCTATGTGAATTACAAGACTTGCGCTGAAAGGGTCTTCAGAGTAACGTAAATGAGAAGCGTTACTCCAGAGGAAAGATACTCTCATCTACCTGAATCTGGCCCTAACTATGGTTGTCAGTAGTAATTAATGAACTAAGGTTGCCAAAAGCAGAGCATGAACTTGATGAGATTTTCAGGAGTTGGATCAGACACTTAAAGGGGTTGTAAAGGTAAAACACTTTTTTCCTAAATAGCTTCCTTTACTTACCGCATCCTTCGATTTTGCTTTTAAATGTCCTTATTTCTGAGAAATCCTCACTTCCTGTTCTGTCTGTAACTCCACACAGTAATGCGAGTCTTTCTCCTTGGGGGGAGGGGCGAGCAGGAGAGTCAGGATGCGCTCTACGTTGCAGATAGAGAAAAGAGCTGTGTGTTAGAGGGCATCCTGACTCTCCTGCTCGCCCCCTCAAGGGAGGGGGCGAGCACGACACTCCATTCTCAGAAGAAATGAGGACATTTAAAAACAAAATTGAAGGAAGTGAAGGAGGACTGCACTAAGGTAAAGGAAGCTATTTAGGAAAAAAATGTTTATCTTTACAACCCATTTACTACTTACCATCAGTCATAAGTATAATAATATTAGAATGTTCAAGAAATTTGTCGTTTCTCAGTTGATCCAGAGACAGTTGATTATAGACTTCCTGAAGGGCACCCCGTGTATTAGTTCCTTGTTTATCATCATGTTCTGTGGGAGTATAAATGGAAAAAAAAAAAAACGTGAACATTGACATCTTCTGAAAAGTGATATAGTGTATGTAGCACATGGGCACATGTTGGTATTCCAGCTATGGGAGGAGGCAATTTATGCATCCCTACCAGCTGTAGTGAAAGTACAAACCCCAGCATGAGACAACTGGAGGTTCTTCAACCAGAGATAAGCATACAGTTTTAGCAAGACAAGAATAACCTAGTAAGAATTTTGGTAACATGCCTGAGTAGCATAAAGAGCTTACTTAGTCACCCGGCTCCACATACAGTATAAAATATAATTCTTTTGTGAATTGGTAATGGAATAATCCAGCTAATACTTTACCTTGATATTTAAATTTTTGAATTTCTTGTATAACGATTTCGGCTTCTGTATTGATTTCAGGCTCTGAGAGAGTCACAATTCTTTTTACGTGTGAAGCATAGGTGATGACTGAATACCGAGGTGTAAAGTCAAAGCTGGAAACCTTCAAACAAACATATATATGCATGAATATAAGATATAGTGTCAAGTCAAAGATTGTATTATATAATTATCAAATTCCTATTTTTTTTTTTTATGTTTTAATGTGTTAGCGTGTATTTTTTTTTTTTTTTTTATAAAATATTGGGGATTGTATGTAAAGGCATGTATAATTATACATTTTGATATACTAATGTTAAGTTTGTTGTATGTTTGAAGTGTAAAATTGAAAAACTTTGAATGAAAAATTTAAAAGTGAAAAAATAAACAATCCTATTAATAACAACAAAGTAGAGCACAGAGAGGGTAGGCAAAGTATAATAAGCCTTAGCTGTTCAACTGAAAGGTTTAAAATATCTCGATTCCCCAGCCAAGTACCTACTGCACCACTCTGACCTCTCTAGGAAACACTATATAAATTCTCTGTTGATCTACCTGTTGAATGATGCCTAGGCCTGCATTCCATTACTCTGAAAACAGGATATCTCCCCATCGTTCCCCATTTGGTTTAATAAAATTGACAAATTTCGCTCAATGCGAAGCATTATAGCCTGGCTTTAGGTGGAAGATTCAGCCATATGTCATTCGATTGGACTCTCTTTACCTGTTCAAAGGAATGTGCATCAAACATATGTAGCGCCCATGTACTTCCAAGTGCCGGGTGCTAGTAAATTTAAGGGGATGATCAGAGTGTAAGTGACTCTGATCTCAATTCTAATTATTGTAAGGCTCTCTGTTTCAGCTTGGCTGTGCTGTGGGCTCATTCTACTGTGCCTGGGGTGTTGTTCCACCCCAGGTCGGCAGGTGGAAGCTAAGGTTCGAGTGTTCTCTCCAAGCGACCAATCAGGAGGCTTGGTCCTCGCTGGGCATGCTGGGAGAGGGTACTTATGAGGCAGACGCCATTTTAGGTGGTTCTTCTTGGAGTGTGGCACCCACCTTTAGGGTGGCCACATCACTGCGCCCCGAGCATTATGCCCTACCTGACCGTGGTGTGGGTGCTACGCTGTGTACTTGGTTCCGGAGCCAAGCTGGTCCGGAACATCCTAGCAGTAGGGGAACCCAGGGATCGACTGGGTTCTCATCCCTAAAGATCCCAAGCAAGTTTGGCTGTTCGGTGGGGAGTCCAGTTGAGAAGCGCCATTGAGAGGCTGGCGGTCCAACAATATTAAGACGAACCATCAGGGATCAGGGTACTGGCCACTGAGGGATTAATTCCTCTCTCATTCGGTACCTGGGCATTGTTAAAAAGGAAGACTCAGGCAAACCTTTATTCAGGAGGAGTGGCGAGAGAAAACGAATTGTTGGAGACAGGATTGTTTCCATATCCAAGGCCTAAATCTGCTGTTCTCCTTCCAACCTTTGTCTATCCTTCCTATCACCCGTTAACTGTTTTTACCCAGGTGGGTATTAAAGAGCACATATAAAGAGACTTCCTATTTGCGGACATTGCTGCTATTGCATTCATCGTTCACCCTATACACTTCACCGAAGCCATGAGGCAACATGCCATCCCATCATATCTCAGCAGCTCCTTCGGGAGTACCTCTACACATACATTTGAGGGTGTGAGATTTGGGGCGTAGAGTTTCATTGTTCCGTTGATTATTCACAAGCTTGTAACTAGATAAAAACCAGGAGAATGTACCATTAAAGCATCCATACTTAGCACACATACAAGTCTCGTCTCGTTGTGTGTTTCAAGGCAGCTAAAAAATATCCGGTATCTATGTCCAGACTGCTAGAAAGCAGTATATGACGGAAGCATTCGGTCCGAGTGCGGGGACCTTCCGTGACACTCCTCCAATCCTTCTCTGAATTTGAGGAGGAACAGGAAGTGAGAAATTCAGACAAAACCAAAAATTTTAGAAGGGAAATTGAAGAAAAAGAAGGTAAGTGAACCAACAATGCACTAGCTTCAGGAAACCTATTTAGACATTAAAAACAAACCTTAAACACGTAAATTATATTCCTACTATGACCCCAGCTTCTGTAGTACAGGGCATGATTTTATCTTCCTGCCAACAAGATCCCTGAGAATGCCGGGTACTCCAAATTTTGTGTGAAGGTGCTACTCAACATCCCCCAGAATCCCACCAAGAGGATGATTAAGTAATCCTTACCTAGGTGCCAGGGGAAAGGCAAATGTAATATCCAATTGTTTCTTTTACAGGTATTTTGGACAATCAACATTCTGTGGTCATTGGATTAAAGGGGCTGTAAAGGTTATTTTTTTATTTTCTAAATAGGTAGCTTTAAGCTAGTGCATTGTTGGTTCACTTACCTTTTTCTTTGATTTCCCTTTTAAATGTTTTTTTTCTTTGTCTGATTTTCTCACTTCCTATTTCTCCTCAGTAAGCTTGCCCCCATGTTCTGACTGTGGGTTAGTCAGCCAGAACAGCTTACTGAGGAAGAATGATTACAGTTCCCACTAATCTAAAGCACTTCCTGATAAAAAACAGTTGTAATAATTCTCCTTCACCCGGGACAATTATATCCTTGCCCTGTGCACGATATCCATATGGGTGAGGATGAGTGTCCCTGAACTCACCCTGGGTGCATTCAGGGTCTTTCACCCATACAGATGCCACACTGGAAGCATGGCTGTGTTCGTGCAGCCGCTAGATCCCAATAGACAGCTATGCACACAACAACATCTGTGCATCCCCATGCCAGTAGCACATAGTCCTGCATGGGGCATGGATGTAATCTAGCCATGTGAACAAGGCCTACATTTTTGTGCAGGGAAAGTTGCTGCTAAAAAAAACTGTTTGAGGCTGGGTTCACACTACAACTTTCATCCTACTTTGCTCTGCGGCATTTGTCCTACATTGGTCCTACATTGATCCTACATTGGTCCTACATTGGTCCTACATCCATCCTACTTTCATAAACAGGATACTACTTTGGTCCTACTTTGTGATAGACTGACTTGTTCTTTGACCAATCAAAACAATCCTAGAGTGAAATAAATTCCTTTTACTGGTGCTGTAATCACATGTCAGATGGCAAAAGTCGGATGGTTAGGACAAGGCTCCTACTTTGGTCCTACTTCAATGATATTCAATGGGCTGAAGTAGGATCAATGTAGGACCAAAGTAGCACAGGGAGTAGTTTCAAAGTCGGACCGACTTGTGTAGGACCAGTTAAGACAGCTCTCATAGGGAAACATTGATTTTCACACGTCATGCTACATGAGCTCCCAATGTAGGAGCGTTGTCGGAACAAGTGTGAACCCAGCCTAATTGCAAAAACAAGCAGTCTCATTAAGGCTCCTTTCACACAGGCTTTTCCGTTTGATGGACTCCGCTTGCTCAGAGGAGGAATCGATCCATTTTACCCCCCCCCCCCCCCCACTTTGCAGGCAAATGACAGGTCTGTCTCCACTCGTTGTGCAGAGATAGACCTATAAGAGTCCCGCTCTCCTCTATGGGGGGACCACCTGTCCTTTTTCATCCAAACCGATCCACCAAAATAGAACCTCTATCCATCTGGATTTGGCAAACAGGATCGTGTCGTATAGCAGCGGGTGTTAGCAGACATGTTACCCACTGCTCCATAGGGTTGAATGGAGGGTCCAATCAGGTCCGCCTTAAAAACTGACATGCGGACCTGATCGGAAAGCTCATGTGAAAAGGGGCCTAACTGGTGAATTATTCATTGTGATGAGTTATTTCTCTGTTTACTCTCTCTATGTCACATTTCCTGGCAGCTAAACATAAGGCTCTGTACCTTCTCTATGAATGTTGCCGCAATGTCCTTTGCGGTATTGAAATTCTTCACTCCAACACTTTTTGACGCATCAATGATAATGAAGATATTCATGAGGCCACCTGTTTTTACTTGCAGTTTACGGTCGCTTTTATCTGTAAAGAATACCGACAAAAATTACATCACTGGAAATATACAGATTTAGGTCTGTTTCAGACAGGCAGGCACTAATGTTTACTTCCCTCTGAAAAGGGATCCCCGGTGGCAGGCATTTAGGAGGTGCTACGTCCTTTTTTGTGCTTTGTTTTATTGCTGAATGGAAATTTTACATTGCAGGATCACGCTGCAATCCAAGCATTGGATTGCAGTTATAGTGCTGCCCCATTTATCTCAATGGACAAATTTGACGGGTAGTGCAGACTGTCAAACTCTGCAGCCTGAGTTAAAACTGCCATGGACACGCCATGTGTGCAACCCTGTCAGGGTGTCATTTTAAAATACTGGTAGGCAGCCGGGAGAAAGAGGTGGAATGGCTCGGCTGCCTGTATTTAACATTCCCCAGCTACCAGTGTGAAACAGCCCTTATGCCACCTACACACGATCGGAAATTCCAACAAGAAATTCCGACAAGAATAGTGCGATGTGAGCTTTTGGATGGAAATTCCGACTGTGTCAGAATTTCTGCCATGAAAAATTTGAGAGCTAGTTCTCGAATTTTCCGACGGGAAAAGTTCTTGTTGTCTGCAATTTCCGACAGAGAAAAATCCTAATCAATGCTCGGAATCAAGTCGATGCATGCTTGGAAGCATTGAACTTATTTTTTCTGGGCTCGTCATAGTGTCGTTTGGTGTGACCATGTGTATGCAACACAAGTTTGAGCCAGAATTCAGTCGGGAAAAAAATCCACGCTTTTCTTGTCGGAATTTCCGGGCGTGTGTACACGGCATTAAAGTAAATACCATATATTTTGCAAGGTGGAATTACAGTACATATAGGACCTCCACCAGACTTTCCTAACCAGTTACAGCATTATTTGCTTATTATCAAGCTGTTCATAGCCAAGCTAATGCTGGCTATATACACTAGTACAGCCGTTCTCAACCAGGGTTCCATGGAACCCTGGGGTTCCTCCAGATGTTGATAGGGGTTCCTTGAGCTGTGGCTGATTTGCCACCTTTTTGATGATGCCTACAGAGTTTAAGGTTCAGCATCACTTAGCAAAGCCAGCAGCATGACACCAAAAATATTTTTGGCTGTCTTTAAGGGGGCATTCTTCCCATTGGCCACCAGTATAAGGGGCATTGTTTCTACTGACCCATGATGAATTGGTTTTCGTAAGGGTTCCTCGAGACCTGAAAATTATTTATAGGGTTCCTCTAGGGTTAAAAGGTTGAGAAAGGCTGCACTCGTAGATTTGTGTTTGAACATTCATATGAAAATTTAAAGGAAAATTCTCAGCACATTTGATGACTTGACAAAATGTTGTTCAAAAGGAATTTCAAATGTAACATTCCATTTTGGAACCAATGGACTTTTCCAATCGAAAACCACAGTCATTGTTAGAAATTTGGTAATTCGAAAACATTTTGCTATCCTTCTCTTCACTGCAGTTAAAAACTAATGTTGATTTGACCCTATTAATGTTTAGAAAATCAAATGATTGTTTTTAAAGCAAATCATTTTAAATTAAATTCTATTAGTTTATGGACAGCTATGGGTGACAGTGGAAATTCAGGACTGCCTCACATAATATTGCAACAAGTCCTGAAAATTAATTTAAGAACAGAAAGGAAGTGTGCTGCTCTAGAACCCACCCCCTTCCCCCCCGTACTTATGCAATTAAAGTTGTACACTGGAACCCTTAGCCAAAAGCCCTATAAATTTAAGACCCTAAACCCATCTCTATCTCTGTGAAACCAATCAAATGGGCTTTAAACAGGGCCCTGCATCCCCTGCAAAGCTACACTGTATGGCCACTGCTAACCAAAAGTATATGGACATCTGACCATCAGAACCATACGAGTAAGTCATTCCAAAACCATGTTGGATGGGAAGATCTGTCTCACAAATGGTGTTTTAAATCATCCCAAAGGTGTTTATGGGGGTTGAGGTCAGGGCTTTGTGCAGGCCATGCAAGTTCCAGGACACCAAACTTGGAAAACCATATCTTTATGGCAATGGCTTTGTGCACAGGGCCACAGTCATCATGAAACACAAAAGGGCCTTCATTATTCTGTTACCGCAATCACAAAAAAAAAAAAAAAAAATGCAATCTGTACCAGCCCCCCTCAACTAGGGTTCCTCAAGGGTTGGCTATGGCTAACTGACCTGCATCTGATGGTGCCTGCAAAGTTCCAGGTGGAACGCTACTGGCAGCACCAGTGAAATTGCTTCCAGGGAGTCATTCTGGTTACCCCCATAAGGGGGAATTCTTACTATGTACCACATCCAACGTAGGGGCATTTTTCCCATTGACAATCAATGGACTAATCCTACCAGGGGTGAAAATTATCTCAAGGGTTCCGCTGAGGCAAAAAGCTTTAGAAAGGCTGTTCTATACTGTACGACTGACTATATACTATGTATTTTCCAACCTTCAACTCTGTCCGGGTCTGATGATTCAATGGTTTCAGCCAAGGAGGATCCAAATACCTCTGCCACTTCTTCCGGGGTATCATATGTGTAAGCAGCTGTGGACAAAGTGGTTTATAGAGTAGTATAGGAGATACATTATGTGATATCCAAATCCAAATGTTTTCAATATATACAAGATAGCCCTAAATATTTATTTTCAAAAAAGGTAGAATTCCAGCTATTTTATTTAGATTAGGAATTACCTTCATTTTTTTTTATACGTTTTTCGAACTCTTTGAAAATAATCTATACATGTAAGGCACTACAGTGCGTTATGGTACAAAATTGAAAATGAGCTTTACAGGAGAATATGACAGATTCATTATGTACATTATGGTCCTAAGTTCTCCATAGTTACATTTAATTGATTGATGTGAGATGTTGTGTTTGGAGAATACAAGGGGTATGGTAGAGAAGGGAGGAAGGGGAAGGGTAGATTAAGTGAAGTAGGGATTGGAGTGGGACCTTATTAGAAGGACCTTATTGGTAATGTGGAGTACTACTTATTACAAAATAAGTAGATCTAAGATCAGGGTTGTGTATCATATGTGATTGAGCTAAATGAGAATAAATAGGAACTGCACTCCAGTCTACGCACCTCTGAAATACTTTATTGGATCATCTATAACAGATATACAGCCATAGTGGCTCCATCCAAAACAAATCTTCCTAATGCATTTCGCCACATTGTGGCTTGATCACAAGGATGACCAGCAAAAACTATTTTTGATCCTGCACCCAGGGCCCGGAGACTAAATGAAAGAGCAAGGCTAGAGAGGCAAGTTGGGACTGAGACACTGATAACTATATGATTAACTTAGTTAGGGGATGTTAATAACTAGAGTTGAATAAAATATCATGCTTGAGGGTACAGTAAGGTCAAGTTTACTATTAAAAACAGAAAGAACAATTGGAAAAAACATATGGTCGTCATAATGGATGAAAGATCTGATCATTAGATCAATACTGTGCATTTGTTGTACGCCAACCGGTCCAATTGTTCTAGAAAATTGATCTTTAAAATGGGCTCTAGCACATAAGAACTCAAATTGGGCATGGGTATTAAAGATTTGTTTTACAGAATCCAAAGTGGGGATTTTTTTTTCAAAGTCTGCCAATGGATAGTCTGGCTCCTATTAATAGATGGGTGAGAAAGTTGCAGTGACAGCCCCCCCCCCCCCCCGGCAAGAGCAGTCGCCAGCAGGGCTGGGTGCATGCCGAGGCTGGATGCGCCTGCCCTGGACGCACTGGGTGCAGTCCACCCCGGTTGACAAAGGATCACTTTCAACTTTTAACTACTTTCTGTGCCCACAGCAGGAGGTTTTCCCCTGGTTTTCTGTGTGATGACCACATAGGCAGTAAATTGAATCTCCACAACGGGGAAACAGAGAGCAATTAAAACACCCCAGAAGTACAGAACACTCAATTATATTATTTACATTTCATCGTGGTGGGGAAGAGAAAGACAGGGCCTCTAGTAAGGAGATCTCACTGCTGGAGCCACTGAGAACTTATTTATATAAATGACCATAGGTGTTATATCATTCAATAGTATTATTTTGTCTTAGTTAGCTTACTTCTGCAGGATGGTTCCGATCCTGACCACCTCTTGTTCTCTTTACATTCCCTCGTCTTCGATCCAAACATCCTGAGTCCGTTCTGACAATCATAGCTCACTTTGCCTTCAATTCTATAGGAAGTACCAACTTTACTGGCACCAATGGGGATCCCTGGGCTGGGACAATGGCCCTCTGAAGTGAACATAGGGGTACTGTAAATTATATAGAATACTACCAACATGACCATAACAGAACAGTTTGAAAATCCATTAAATAGTAGAAAACGTTAGAGTGTATCCATTGTACCTAAGCCCAAGAACAAACATTTTATTAATTGCAACTTACCAGGGACATGCAGTGAGGTCAGTGGCTGGTGAGGCACTGTCTAGTTTTAGAGTCAGATACACACAGGTTACAAATGCCACGATCGTTCGAGCGAGAGCAATAATAATTCTAGCAATAGACATCCTCTATAACTATAAACAAGTAACCTTTAGAAGTTTTATAGTGTCGCCTATGGAGATTTTTAAGTATTAAAATTTGGTGCCATTCCACAACTGTGTGCAATTTTAAGCCATGACATACTAGGCATCTATTTACTCGGCATAACATCTTTAAAAAAAAAAAAAAAATGGGTTAACTTTAGTGTTTTTTTATTCATGAAACAGTTTCTTCCCCCCCCCCCCCCCAAAAAAAAAGGGTGTTTGAAAAATTGTGTTTTTTGCAACCTTTTATGTTACACAGTATTTGCACAGCAATTTTATTCCATAGGGTGTCTGCTAAAACAATATATATTATATATATATATATATATATATCTCACTACCCCCAGAGGATCTGTTGGTTGTTTTGGGTGGCACATTTACCTTGTGGCTCTTTCTAATTCCTAGGGGTGTATGGTGCATATAGCAGTAGTAACGGATTGTCCGCAACAGGTGCTCTTTGCTGTGCTCTTTATTACCAGCCGGGTAAAAACAATAAACTTGTGGTGAGGAAAGTAGAGTTGAAGGAAGAAAGGAGAATAGCACATTCAGGCATAGCATTAGGGAAACAGTCCTGCTCCCATGTTTAGCACTTCTCTGCACCACTACTGCTTGAGTAGGTTTAGCGTACCCGGACAGGCCTCTCTCACACTGACCTGGCAGCGGAAGTATCACTCGAACATTTGTAGGATAAAGTCTCTGCCACAGACCCTGCGGAATTCCATGCAGGCGAACGGGTTCTCCTTCTGAAAAATTGAGAACCCGCTCTCAAACTTTTGTTGGCGGAAATTCTGACAGCAAATGTCTGATAGAGCATACACACGAGCGGAATTTCCGATGAAAAGCTTACATCAGACTTTTGCTAGCGGAAATTCCGCTTGTGTGTATGGGCCAAAAGTGTATATTGAGTACAGTGCATTGATGTACGTTGGCATGTTGCATATTTACATGCGCTTTTCTTCTCACTTCCTGGAGCACGGAAAGAGTCTAGAGCTCAGCAGAAGAGCCAAACTATGTTTCCTGCTCTTTGATGTGCATTGCGCTGCACTGACACACGTTACCATGTGTTGCATTGAAAAGAGTACGGTTTGTTTTACTTTTTTTTTAATTTCAAACCAGTGTATATCAGGTAAATGCACCAGTGTGAACTGCTCCCATTCACGTACCTTATTTTATACAGTCCTTGTACTGGCATACGTTGAAAGAAAATGTGCCAACCTATCTGTGTCAATTGACCCTTTGTCGTTCCAGATTCAGGATCCATTTCTAGATGGAACTGCAGCCCCTTATCCCACTATTTTGTACTTTGCATGTAGGCAGGTGCAGTTAACTGATTTTCCACTAGGTGGCTTAGTATCGGAATAGTGTCTGGCACAGAAAGTGCTAGGCCCTCTTAGATAGAGCCCTCCCACAAGTGATGTCAGGGGTATATAAGCTAGAAGGGGAGGGACAAAGGGGGTTATTTACGAAAGGCAAATCCACTTTGCACTACAAGTGCAAAGTGCACTTGAAATTGCACTGAAATTGCACTTGGAAGTGCAGTCACTGTAGACCCGAGGGGGACATGCAAGAAAAATAAAAAACAGCATTTTAGCATTTTTCCCCTCATTTCAGATCTACCCCTGAGATTTACAGTGACTGCACTTCCAAGTGCACTTTCGGTGCAATTTCAAGTGCACTTTGCACTTGTAGTGCAAAGTGGATTTTCCTTTTCGTAAATAACCCTCAGAGTCTCTTGGGGCATGGGAGCCATATATCCCACAAATGTGAGAACGTAACCTACAAAAACGTGGGCCCGGAAGGGCTAGAGGGCGGGTGGAGTGGACCTGTATGCAGAAGTAATTGGCTGGAAACATTATGTTCCTTAAGTAGGTTGGGGCTAGGGCAGATTACAAAAGGCCTTGTAGGCCATGCTGAAAATTGTTGTGTGGGGAGGTGCCGCATGGTACTGTAGCAATAAACACTCAGGGGTTGATTTGCTAAAGGCAAATAGACTGTGCACTTTTTCAAAGTTGCCCTCCACGAGTGCAGTTGCTTCAGAGCTTAGTAAATGAAGTAAGGCTTCACTTTGCAAAGAGTACCCAATCATGACCAAGGAAAATTAAAAAAAATGCTTTTTTGCCTGCACATGATTTGATAATGAAAGTCAGCAGATTTTCTGTTCATTTATTAAGCTCTGGAGCAACTGCACTTGCAAACAGGGCCAGATTAAGAACATCATGGGGCTGGTGCTGAGGATTTTGGTGGGGCCTTTTATAAATAATAAATAAATGCGTGAGAATCACAGCGCAGCAATGGAGGGCCCAGTCTGAAAATGTAAGTGTACCCTAATGTGCTAATATGCTGTGCATATTTGTACATTGTGGCATAACCTACCCCAGGGCCTCTAAAAAGTAGTAATGTCAGGAAAGTAGCTGAGATCCCCGATGTTCCTCTGTACATCACCGTAGTAATCACAACATTAAATAAGTTCTAATAATGGGACAGAACAAATATGAGAACTGAGATTTCCAGTGTCCATTCTAGAGCTGGTAACATTGAGGGTATTCAGTATCATTTTAAAGAACTGTTTTTGTGGGTAAGCGACATAGGGGAGGAGTACGGACGGTATATAAGTGGGAAGTATGTGCAGGTGAGTGAGAGGAATGTGGAGGGTCTAACATTGGGCACTATGTACAGGAGAAGAGTGCAAAGGGTACGGCAAAAGGCACAATGTACAGGAGAGAAGTGTGGAGGGTATGACAGTGGGCATCATGTACAGGAGAGAAGTGTATGACAGCAGGCACCATGTACAGGAGAGGAGTGTGGAGGGTATGACAGTGGGCACTATGTATAGGAGAGGAGTGTGGATGGTATGATAGTGGGCACTATGTATAGGAGAGGAGTGTGGAGGGTATGACAGTGGGCACTATGTACAGGAGAGTAGTGTGGACGGTATGATAGTGGGCACTATGTATAGGAGAGGAGTGTGGATGGTATGATAGTGGGCACTATGTATAGGAGAGGAGTGTGGAGGGTATAACAGTGGGCAGTATGTACAGGAGAGGAATGTGGAGGGTATGACAGTGGGCAGTATGTACGGGAGAGAAGTGTATGACAGCAGGTACTATGTACAGGAGAGGAGTGTGAAGGGTATGACAGTGGGCAGTTTGTACAGGAGAGGAGTGTGAAGAGTATGACAGTGGGAAGTATGTACAGGTGGAGTGTGCGGGTATGTCAGAGGGTAGTATGTACCAGAGAGAAGTGTGGAGGGTATGATGGGGCAGTATGTACAGGAGAAAAGTGTGGAGGGTACGACAGTGGGCAGTATGTACAAGAGAGGAATGGGGATGGTATGATAGTGGGCACTATGTATAGGAGAGGAGTGTGGAGGGTGCGACAATGGGAAGTATGTACAGAAGAGGAGTCTATGACGGCAGGCAGTATGTACAGGAGAAGAGTGTGGAGGGTATGATAGTGGGCACTATGTACAGGAGAGGAGTGTGGAGAGTATGACAGTGGTCACTATGTACAGGAGAGGAGTGTGGAGAGTATGACAGTGGGCACTATATATATAGGGGAGGAGTGTGGAGGGTATGACAGTGGGCACTACAGTATGTACAGGAGAGGAGTGTGGAGGGTATGATGGGGGCAGTATGAACAGGAGAGGAGTGTGGAGGGTATGACAGTGGGCACAATGTATAGGAGTGGAAGGATTTTTAGGGACTGCGTAGTGGTTAAGCGGGTCATACATGGATTGAAATTACACCAATTATGCCGAGACAAGCCATAGTCGATCTATGTATGGGCTAGCTGGTTTTACACAAGTCAATCTATTAATCGACTTGAGTACAACCAGCCTGTTTTTCCCAAAACAATCAGTGCTGCCAGCTATAGTTAGCAACACTGATCATTGTACTCACTGGCAGAACACAATAACACTGCAGAAGTGATTCCCCCATCCACAGGTCAGCATGTGAGAGGGTGTGTGGGGACAGGCTGGGGAGAGATACCAGCCAGTAGCTGGGTAGGCACTGGCTAGTATCAGAGCCAGATACACACAGGTTACATACGTCGCGATCATTCGAGCGAGAGCAATAATTCTAGCACTAGACTTCCTCTGTAACTCTAAACATCTAACCTAAAAAATGTTTAAAGCATCGCTTAGGATACCAAAAAATAAATAAATCGTGCTAACTTTAGTGTTTTTTTAATGTATGAAACAGTTTATTTCCAAAAAAAACATGTTTGAAAAATTGCTGCGCAAATACAGTACCGTGCTAGAGCTGCACAATTAATCGTTAAAATTGTGATCTTGATTCAACCCCCCTTACATCTCCAATGCAGAGTTTGCTGATTCTTTCATATAACAAATGGAGAAACTTTCAGCTGTCAAAAGAAAATATCTGGACAGTCTGCCAAGTTCTTAGCAGGAAACATTGTAACTAACGCTTTCTTCTTATATCAAAGGGATACACTTCTGTGTGTAAAGAAAATATCCGGGCAGTCTGCCAAGTTTGTAAACAACATGAAACATTGTAACCAACTTCCTTTTTAGATCAAACTTCTGTGTGTAAATGCAAGAAATGTAACCACTTAAAGTCCAACACTTGTTTAAGTTAAAAAGGAATATTTTTTGCTAGAAAATAACTTGGATCCGCCAAACATATATATTTTAGCAGAGACAAAAATGGCAATTGCTGCAATATTTTATGTCACACTGCATTTGCCTACTTCAATGAATAATAAAAACCATAAAAAACAAAACAGTAAAGTTAGCCCATTTTTTTTTTTTCATTTTAATGTGAAAGACGATGTTATGCCGTACGAATCGTGAGAGAATCATGATCTATCTTCTAAGCAAAAAAATTGCAGTTGTCGTTTTAGCCAGAATCGTGCAGCTCTATACCGTGCAACATAAAAAGTTGCAAAGACCACCATAGAGTAATTTTCTAGCAAAAAAACAAATGATGATTTTTTTTTCTCAGTCTGCTGCAGTGTGTCAGCTTGTATTTATAATGGCTGCTCTGTATGTAGCTTCTGACAGGCTGTGCAAGCAGGCCCGTATCTCCGGAACCATAAATGATAGCCATCCCATATTTTGACCGGTTGTGGGGTAGGTCTTCAACTGACTATCCCCCAAATGTGGGGTTTCTGTGACCTCTGGTCATCGAGCTACAACCCCTGAAGTCGATCTAAAAAAAAATAAAAAAAATACAAATTTTTTTTTTTTTTTGGGGCAAATGGGCCTATCTTGAGAAAGGGGCCTGGAGCTGCAGCTCCATCAGCCCCTCTGTTAATCCGACCCTGCTTGCAAAGTGCAATTGCATTTTGCAAAGTGCTCAGTCTTCTTTCCTTTAGTAAATCCCCTCAGAGTCCACATGTAGTAGCAAAACTGTATTGTGATTAAGGTCTAAACAAGCACAATTACCCAGCAGGAAGACAACCGGGCCGGGTGCACCCACAGAATGTTTCAGAGAACAGTGGGGTAGATTTACTAAAACTGCAAAATCGAATGTAGCTGTGCATAGAAACCAATTGGCTTCCATTTTTTTTTTTTTTGTCAGAGCTTAATTGAAGAATCTAAAGTTAGAAGCCGATTTGCTATAATACACAGCTGCACCAGATTTTGCACTCTCCAGTTTTAGTAATCAAACCCCATTGTGCAGCAAGTCTTGGATGCTCCAACAGCGCCTGTCTTGAGGAATTGAATGCGGCCTGGCCGGTCTGTGCTCAAACAGCATGTCCCTCTGGACATGCTGGCGGGAGAGTATATCTGTGGCAGACGCTTTGGAGAGAGGGAGACGTTTTGCGCGGGGCCCGCGTTCCAGGTGCGGCATCCACCTTCAGGGTGCGCGCATCCATGGGTCCCCGCCACCAAGGCCTGCCTGGCTGAAGCTGTGCACCAAGCGGAGCTTCACCCTGACATTGAAAGGGGCCCCAGCGGCTTGCTGGGTCCCAGATCTTAAGCTGGGAGCTGTACAGTGGGGGATTGGCTCGGGAGACCCAAAGGCAGAGGTTTCCCGCAAGGCCTAGGCGAAACAGCGGGGATCCGGTCATCACTACATGACAGGTACACTTCAACTATCCTTTGATGACTCTAGAGAAGTGATTTACTGGGAAGTTCTACCCCTTCAAAAAGTATGGAAACTCCACAGGCCTGTGGCAAAGGCCCTAATTCCTCCCAGTGACTATTGCAAGTGACCTTTGGGCTGCCAGGCCCAAGTTAACCACTTAAGACCCGGACCAATACGCTGGTAAATAACCCAAGGTGTTTTTGCGATTCGGCACTGCGTCGCTTTAACAGACAATTGCGCGGTCGTGCGACGTGGCTCCCAAACAAAATTTGCGTCCTTTTCTTCCCACAAATAGAGCTTTCTTTTGGTGGTATTTGATCACCTCTGCGATTTTTATTTTTTGCGCTATATACAAAAATAGAGCGACATTTTTGAAAAAAAACACTATTTTTTACTTTTTGTTAAAAAATCAAATAAACTAAATTTTAGTCAAACATTTAAGCCAAAAAATCGCGATAAAAAAAAGCTACCTACCTAGCGGGAACAGCGACACTAATACAGCGATCAGAAAAATGATCGCTTAGTGACGCTGGCAATAGGGAGTGAAAGGGTTAACTAGGGCGGTGATCAGGGGGTTAAAACTTTATTATGGGGGGTGGGGGGGCTATACTGAACCTAACACTAACTGATTTTACACTGCCTGTCACACTGACACTAAATGCAGTGATTAGATCACTGCATTCAGTGACACTGACAGGGGGGGTGGGGGGACAGATCGCAAGGGGTTAAGTATGCCTATGTGTGTGTGTCAGTGTAATGTTGGTGCACACTTACTGTGAGGTGTTTCTCCCATCGCAGCGGTTGGAAATACCGCTGCAATGGGAGATTACATCACTTCCCCCTTCCTGTGTTTACACAGGAGGAGGAAGTGACACAAAGGGGGAGCGCGCGCATTGGCTGGGAGCGATCGCGGGGGGGGGCGGGTAAACACCGACATCCGCCCGCTCGTCCCGGATCGCTCCCGGAGCCAGGGGGACCCCCGCACGCCGCGGAGGGGGTCCCGATGGGACCCCCGAACCGCACGAAGGCGGGGACGTAAATTTACGCCCTTGTGCCTGTACGAGCCATTCTGTGGCCGTATATGTGCGTGCGGGGGGTCCTTAAGTGGTTAAATGCCTGTCCGGGGCACTTTACCCACTCTGACGGGAGTGGCAACGTTTAAGTGTGACTGTACTGAGAGCAAGCTGCTCTTTAACCACTTAAGGACCCCCGCACGCACATATACGGCCACAGAATGGCTCGTACAGGCACAAGGGCGTAAATTTACGTCCCCGCCTTCGTCACACTGCATTTAGTGTCAGTGTGACAGGCAGTGTAAAATCAGTTAGTGTTAGGTTCAGGATAGCCCCCCCACCCCCCCTAATAAAGTTTTAACCCCCTGATCACCGCCCTAGTTAACCCTTTCACTCCCTATTGCCAGCGTCACTAAGCGATCATTTTTCTGATCGCTGTATTAGTGTCGCTGTTCCCGCTAGGTAGCTATTTTTTTTTATCGCAATTTTTTTTTTTTACTAAAGACATGTGGCTAAATAAATTTTGGCCTAAATGTTTGACTAAAATGTAGTTTATTTGATTTTTTAACAAAAAGTAAAAAATAGTGTTTTTTTTTCAAAAATGTCGCTCTATTTTTGTATATAGCGCAAAAAATAAAAAATAAATCGCAGAGGTGATCAAATACCACCAAAAGAAAGCTCTATTTGTGGGAAGAAAAGGACGCAAATTTTGTTTGGGAGCCACGTCGCACGACCGCGCAATTGTCTGTTAAAGCGACGCAGTGCCGAATCGCAAAAACACCTTGGGTCATTTACCAGCGTATTGGTCCGGGTCTTAAGTGGCTATAATATCCAAGTTCTGATACTGCAGTTTTCTTCCGCTCATCAACCTTTCTCTATAGTGTGCCATGTTGATGTTGGCCATGTTGGGCCTTGGAATAAAACTTTGAAAAACGCAATCTGATGTCTGGACACTCGCTTTATTCACTTTCTACAAGTATTCACCCCTAGACAAGTGTAATTGGTAACTTAATACGCCTACCCCAAAATCAACCAGCGGCTCGGCTTCTTCGGGGGTAAGCGCTACATGTCTGTTTACAAATGCCTACCTCCAATACGCAAAAAAAAAAAAAAAAGAGTTCAGTGGGCTCTATAGAGTGGGCTACCATCCGCCAACTCTGTTTATTGTGGCCCACCCCTGGTCTATGGTGAAGAGCAGGGCACAAGATGGCATATGGGTCAGCCTTAGCAGGTGAGATTGTGCTCTAGCAGAACTGGAGAAGGGATGAGGACCAGAATCGGCCAACTACGAAGACCCTTTTACAAGCAATCTCCTTTGCAACTTTGAGCTAGAGCAGGCTTAGAAAGAGAATGTTGCTCCAACCAGAGAGCACACGCTGATTATCAGTTTTACAGGCTGAGATGTAGGGCTATTCCAAAATATTATTTCATAATTCTAAATACTTTTCATAACTTTACATAACTTTACATAATTTTCATATTTGATATACCTGTAAATTCTTTTTTAACCTTCTTACAATGAACAATTCCTAATTTTTCAATAAAGAAAACCCTCCTTAATCTGAAATTCTCACCTTGGTCATCACATATTGTTGTTTCTCCGCTCCATTTTCCATTCTCCTGACAGGTGCGGTTTTCAGGTCCAAACATTTTAAATCCACCCCAGCACTCGAAATACAGTACATCGCCCACAAAATACTTTGATTTACGCGGTGCAATCTCTCCACCTTCAAACATCACTGGCTTGGGACATTCAACAGCTATAAAAGATCAGTAATATAGAATCACATGTGAACTGTATTCAAAGGCACAGGTGGAAAGTGATAGTGTAAGGAAACTGTGCAAAGACGGGTAGTGACAGCAGAGAAGAAGGCAAGCAGCGAAACAGAACAAGAGGAAGATTCTTGGTTCCATATTCTAGGTCTCCTTCTGTATGGCCTTCCACATTTCGAACTGCAAGGCTTATGGTGAGGTATCTGTCAAACCAAGAAGCCATTGGGCAACATTTCAGGCCTTATATGCAACAAAGGGTCAAGCCAAAGCATTTTGGGGATTAGAGGGATCCCCTTCATCAGGGTTTCAATCTTTAAGTTGATAGGAATACTGATACTCTGATACAATCTGGAAACTTTCTGAATGGAAATACTTGGAGTGTAGAAAATTCTCATTTAAAGATAATCTTGATATTGGTGTGCCAAAATAACTGCTTGTTGGATGGGTGCAGTTGGGTGTGGGAAAAACTCAGAGTCCTGATTGGCAAAGAATGATGTATTGAAACAGTAGGTCATCAACATAAACGGGCCCAGCGGGAAGCTCACCCTTCTGGTGCCACTTACAATTATGCAGCAAATTGACAGCGGACAGAAGACTCAGGGATGCTGACAGCATCTGCCACGAGGAGCAAAGTGTGGTCTAACCCAAAATGGGAAGCTTCCTGAAGAGGTAAACATAGTCCCTGCTCTCCCCACTCCACCGCACAGCGCTGCCACTGTCCTTGTCAAATGGGGAACCTGTCCACTCACATAAAGCAACCCAGGGGTCAGAATCTTAAAGGGTAGTTTCACTGGTCCCAGTCCCGCTCGGGTAGCATCGGATAGCGGCTTGAACGGTCTGGGGATTAGAAATCTCCTAGAAGTACCTCGTAAAGGTACATATAGGAGGCATTCCAATTGGCTGTCACATGGGAGATGCCGAACAACCAGAACCCGCATAGTTGTCCTGTCAGCACTGGAGAAGGAGGAGAGAAAGCCGCAGGGATTTCAAAACCCCGGGCCGGTAAAGCTTCTATATAATGTGTCAGAACGGGTGATCGCCTAACTCCAGGTCAGCAGCGACCGGGTGCGATAGGGAGGGGGTCCAGTGTAAGTTCACCTTCTGTAAAAGTGAACTTACACTTTAAATAGACTCTTGATTGACTTAAGGGTTACATGAGGTATGTGCATTCAACCGGACCTCTGCCCGAGCGAGGAAATCAGAGGAACACAGCTTGTTTTATCTTCTTTTGCCATCTGCATTGCCACTGTGGACGAGCGCCACCTACAGTGGAGAATATAGATGGCACCTGCCTACATGTTAAAGCAATCCCACTATCTTTTAAAGCCACTCCGTTTCCTTCTTTAAAAAATGAAAAACCCAACACCTGCAGAAGAAGACCTGTTCTACATAGCTGTGCTTATGTCCGTTTCTCAGATCTTCACAGAGCTGTGGCCTCTTTACATACAACACACCTCCAGGAATGAAAGTTTAACCGCTCCAAAGTCCCAGAGAACTAAATGGATGAATCCAAACACTTGGGTGCCGGCGCTGCAATGATATGCAAGATTTGTAGAGAAAAACTAGGACGGCCGCACTCCAAAAACAATGTTGTTTCTTTTTAATAAAACTGGTCACAAACATGTCACAGCAAAAAATCAGATGAAAAGCTGACGCGTTTCACACTATCATACAATGCTTATTCTAGCTATGAATAAGCACTGTATGATAGTGTGAAACACGTCAGTTGTTTTGCTGTGACATGTTTGTTTTGTGACCAGTTTTATTAAAAAGGAACAACATTGTTTTTGGAGTGTGGCCGTCCTAGTTTTTCTCTACAAATCTTACACCTCCAGGAATACCTGGTTCCTGGGCTCACATTAGTGATGTAAGGGTTGACAGATGGAACCACAATGTGCAGTCAGGAAAAGAGGCATCCAATGCTCCTGGAGGTTCCAGATGTTAACATTCTTCAGGTGGCTGTTGCTCACAAATAGAGTAAAGATCGTAGGAAAGGATAGTGGGACAGGATAAAGTCTTCCTTTCCTTCAAAGATGAGGTGTTTTTTCAAATAATAGAGTCTCTTGAAAGCTGTAGAATGTTCTACAATCTGTGTAGAGATCTTACCAACATCATCATTCTCTATAGTTCAAGCATTCTTATGCCCTGAACCAGCTCTAATGAAAGGGTTCCTCTATAATCCTAAGAAAAAAATTGGCTTGTTGGTTGACCTTTGTTCAGTAAACAGACCTCCTAATTTGGAGGTTACCATTGGTCTTTGATCCACATACCTTATAAAACAGGTGGAAGCAAATAAAAGCAGCAAGCAACAGAGGAGAAGGCAATTTAAATGGAATAGGTTACGTAGTGGCACAGCACAGAAGGAGAGAGTAGCACATAGGAAGGGGAAGACATAGATAAGGCACAGGGGTTGGGGTAGGGAATGGCACCAGAGGAGGCCGGTACTGATAAAGCACAGAAGGGAACAGAGACAATACCCATGAGGAGTCAGGTAATGACAAAGCACAAGAGGGGTCAACAGATGACAAAGCTCAGGAATAGACAGTTACTGATACTGCATAGGAGGGGGCAAGGAATGACACTACCCAAGAGGAGTTGGGCAAGTATACAGCACAGGATAGGGCAATGAGTGACACCGCCTAGGAGAGTGTTATGTAATGACACAGCACAGAAGGATAATAGGCCATAGTAAAAAAATAAATTGTAGTTACCTTTGCATATAGCTTTCTGTTTTTCATTTGTCCATTGCCCATTCCCCTGGCACTCACGTGTAGCAGATGGGAATGGATACTTTCCTTTTGGACAGCTATACTCCACTTGTTCACCATCTTCACTTATTTTGTAGGTGCCACCGGCAATTGCCACTTTGTCAATGTTACACTGATCTATAGGGGCAGCAATAGACACTGGAACAAGAAAGAGGGTGTTAATGTAACAGTGACTGAAAATGTGGACGTTATAAGCCAGTACAATATAAACAATGGTTTAAAGCAGGGATCCTCTAACTACGGCCCTCCAGCTGTTGCAGAACTACACATCCCATGTAAAACACTGACATTCACAGACATGACTAGGCATGATGGGAATTGTAGTTCCTGAACAACTGGAGGGCCGTAGTTTGAAGACCCCTGGTTTAAATTAAAAAGCATCTGCCTAGCCAGGATTCTATCTAGTGCCTTAAAAAACCTAATGAGAGCGGTAAAATAATTCCTGTTATCCGTTACACTTGTACCTTAATCAGGGCCGTTTGAAGGAATTTGGGGGCCCCAAGCAAAATGGCAGCTCCCCCAAAAGAAGAGCCCTGATCAGAGGCGTATCTAGCGAAAATAGCACCTATGGCAAGCACTGAGACTGCGCCCCTGTTGAGACATTTGAAACCCATCTTTCAGATAACCTAACAAAAAAACAGCTAACAAAACTAGTGAAATTTATCATCCCTTGTGACACCTTGGGTAGTGACATATCCTCTTTATGGAGAAATCTGGGGTTTATTAGAACCCTGATCCCTCCTCTACCCTCTAAGGCCAGGTAAATGGAGAACCAATACTGGAAGTGATGAAATCTTCATCACTTAAGGCCTTAGTTTTCCCAGAGGAGATGGAGAAACTGATGTTCCTTCTTTGTGCGCTGCCAATCCTACCAGATGGAATGGGAGAACAGGAGGGCGGTGGCTGAACGCAGCAGGCATAGTGCTGCCATTGTCCACCAGAAAAAGGCGCTGAAAAGGAGATCCTGCCTATGCTTGGGAGGAGGGAAGAAGAGATCCTGGCAAGTGCCTTGCTGCCCAGCCACTCAACAGCACCCCCTTTATATGGCGCCCATGGCACTTGCCATGGCTGCCATACCCTAGATACACCACTGGCCCTGATGTAGAGGATTGTGTGCCCCTGAAATGCATTGGATGTCGTTTGCCCTGCATGTTGTAAAAGATTCGACTCCTGGGGATTTTTCTTTTGGGGCACTTTTTGACCTACTACAGCCATAAACCTAGCCTGAAGCCCTGTACACACGGGCCAGAATCTGTTTAGGAAAAAAAAACATTTTCCTGACGAGATTCTTGGCAAGAGATCTCTTGCTACCCAAGTGTACAGACACTCCTTGCCTTTTAAAAGAACCACAGTTCTTTTGAAAGAACGCAGTGACGTCATTGCATACAACGAGCATGTGTTCGTCACATTCTATGTCTAGGAAGCTACCGCACGTGCGAGTTTCCACGGCGACAGGCAAGTATGCACACTCTCGGGTTTCTCAGAAGGAATCACAACGAGAAAATAGAGAGCAGGTTCTATATTTTTCTCGTCGAGATTTTAGGCAGTTTTCTTGACAAGAAACCTGAAAGCCTTGTACACACGCTCAGTATACTCGGCAAGAAAGCTCTGCCACCAGTTTTCTTGCTGGTCCTTGCCGAGAAAACCGAGCGTGTGTACGAGGCTTAATACTTTCACACCAAAATCTTTATGTGACCAACTAAACCTACGTTGTAATATATAGACAACAATAAATGTTGGGTCAGCTCCACAAACAATTACGGCGGCGTACAAGTATGGACGTCGGGCAATTTTCCGTTGTTCACGTCACTTGCGTAAACCGTTCGCGAATAGGGATTTGCGTAAGTTACGTTCACGTCGTTTTCATTGACTATTTGACATGATTTTGCACATGTGCACTGGGATATCTCCACGGATGGCGCATGCGCCGTTCAAAAAAAAAAAAAAAACGTCCTTTACGTGGGGTCAAGCTGATTTAAATTAAATCACGCCCACAGCTTTATAATTTGAATTGTGCAGCCTTACGCCGCAACAATTACACTACGCCACCGTAAGTTACAGCGGAAAGTGTTTGTGGATAAGGATACGCTGCTGTAACTTACAGCGGCATAGTGTAACTTAGTGTAGTGCAGTGCTTCTCAATTATTTTATGTCATGCCCCCCCTAGGAAGAAAAAAACATTTCGTGCCCCCCCACATGCGACTGTAAATAGTATCATTTGTCTATAAAATTGTTATAAGTACACCTCTGCATAACACTGTATCCACATATCCCCCACACACAGTATTGCCCCCTTTACATGACCCCATCACATACCCCCACCACACAGTATTGCCCCATCACATACCCCCACCACACAGTATTGCCCCATCACATACCCTCGGCCACACAGTATTGCCCCATCACATACCCCCGCCACACAGTATTGCCCCATCACATACCCCCGCCACACAGTATTGCCCCATCACATACCCCCGCCACACAGTATTGCCCCATCACATACCCCCGCCACACAGTATTGCCCCCTTTACATGACCTCCATCACATATCCTGCACACAGTTTTGCCCCATCACATAACCCCCCTTTTCCCCCCACAGCACAGCCCCCACTCCTCGTCCTTAACATTTCCATGTAACTTTTCAGCGCGGAGAGCAGGAGGCGGGACATTCGTCAAGTGAAGCCGCAGCAGCACTGGGCTGGGCGGGGAGACTTTTGGGCGAACTGGTGATTGGCTGCTAGGACCGTCTCCTAGCAGCTAATCACCTGCCGTCCAACATGACAGGCTGCTACCTCTCTGGTCCCGTCCCCCAGTTCAAAAATGTCCCGCCTCCCGCCGTCCACTCCTCTAACTAGCGGAGGAGGCTGGGGAGTGGGGACAGAAGCAGATACTAAATGGCGCTATCGCCACGGTCCGGAACGAGCCCCCCTTTATGGAGCCCCGCGGCCCCCCTGGGGGGCGCGCCCCACTATTTGAGAAGCACTGGTGTAGTGTAACGCCAGTTCTTTGTGGATCTGGTCCGTTGTGTCAACAATGCAATTAAAAGTAGACATCCCTGAGACACAACACTCCGCCTTACAACCTGCAGCCAAGTCTAGTGTGGTTTATCTCTGAACTTCACCAGAGCCAGAGATAAAGCAGAACTTTGCAACATCAGTGTCTGATGCAATGCAGTGCATTCTGAAAGTTAACTGTTAACCCGAAACCAAGAGGTGCTGAAAAGAATGCTTGATCATCCAGTATGCACATCTGGAGGATGGCACATTTGGTCAGATGTTCTATAGGAGAACACACAATGGGGTTGATTTACTAAAGGCAAATAGACTGTGCACTTTGCAAAGTGCAGTTTCTTCAAGGTTTAGTAAATGAGGTAAGGCATCACTTTGCAGAGAATACCCAATTATGTGCGAGGAAAACATAAATAATAATTTTTGCTGGACCTGCTTATTTACCAAGCTCTAAAGCAGGGGTCTCCAAACATTCTAAACAAAGAGCCAGTTTATTGTCCTTCAGACTTTGAGGGCCGGACTTTGGAAATTTTCCTGGCATCAGTGGGAGTAAACATCAGCCATTATTAGGGGAGGAAAGGTGCCCCATTGCTGGTATCATAGGGAGGAATATTGCCCCATTAGTATACATGAAAAGGCATAAAAGCCAGAAACAGCCAAGCAACTAGCATTTTCTGAAGGAGCGCCCTAACCTCCTTTTTATTACGAGATTTAGATCCTTAAGCTGCATGCTTAGATACAAAAAAAAAACAAAAAAAAAACACAAGGAAGGATTTTGAATCAGAAAAGCAGATTAGAGAAATAATTAACTAAGGGAATGTTTGTATGGTTGCCTGGAAGGAAATTGTGTGTGTTTAAAACATTAAAACAATTACAAGGAAATGTAAGTAAAAAATTATTTCCCTGTGCTTGATCCAACGATTGAAATGAGTCAGGCCTCGTACACATGACCGAGGAACTCGTCGTAAATGAAACATTGTTTTCCTCGACGAGTTCCTTGTCAGGCTTGTCGAGAATCTTGACAAGCTTTCTTTGCGTACACACTGTCAAGACAAAATCTTGTCTTTCTCAAACGCAGTGACGTACAACACGTACGACGGCAGGGGAAGTTCGATTCCACTGGCGCCACCCTTGGGGCTGCTTTTGTTAATCTCATGTTACTGCGTGTTAAGTAAAAGTTCCACGACAGTTTTCTTGACGAAAAACATACACACGACCGTGTGCCACCAAGTTTCTTGATAGATTCGGTCGAGGAAAGCGGTCGTGTGTACGAGGCCTCAGAGTTAGGCTTCATGCACACGACTGTACAGGGGATGCACAGCATGCAGAGCTTGCATAATGCCTTCCTTGGGACCCACTGCTGCCCATTGAGATGAATGAGAAGAGGTGGCTGCATATGGTTGTTTGCCAGAGATTCAGTAAAGCACCCGCATGCGCACTGACGTATACTCCGAACCACTCTCTCTGCATCTGGAGCATACATTTGCTTTAAGCAAACCCCAGCGCATTTTCCCATTCATCTAAATAGGCGGGTCCCACGGCAGACACTACGCAGACTTTGCATGCTGTATAGCTTCGGGCATGGTGCCTAGGGCCGGCCATACCGTTAGATACCGGTTATATTTTCGCAGGCAGGAACTGGCCAAGATTCGAACCGTTAATGGGCAGGCTGAATGTACCAAGTTGATCGATTGATTAACTTGGGTATAACCAGATGGATTCTCTTGCTATAGCTGCTAGCAATTATCACTTATAATAATCTTATCCCAGCGGGGACGGCTTCCCCAGCCCCCCAGGAGAAGACAATTGCTGATTACCCTCTCAACACCGTCTGTTTTGGTGGTAAAGGAATCATGCAAGAAATTTGCACCGTGTCCCTGGAAACGTCAGTTCCCAGTTTTCAAAGCTGAGATTCAGTGATAAATTAATTAAACATTAAAAATTTATATTTTGTTTCAAATTTGGCTGAATAAATTAATAAAAGTTGTCCAGTCTGCAGAGAATTGTACAACATATGAAAAATGATTCCTGTTATTTGTGATTCCCCAGAGATCAGACATATCTCTAGGTAAATCAGATGAATATAAAGGCTCATGCACCCTACTTTGGGGCAGAAATGTGTAACCTGATAACTGCGGTGGGACTTCTTCCTGTTGCTGCTGTATTATGCTTCTGCAGTGTGGACAGGGTGAAACTGAATATTCATTAATTAAAAGTGCAGCAGCCATCTTTTAGGAGACCACCATCTATGTATTGCAGCCAGTGAGCAATACAGGAGTAGTAGGAAAGTGAAAATGTAGGCAATAACTTTCTGGGTACATTGGAATGTATTTACTAATTGCAAATAGGTTGTTCACTTTGAAAAAGGAAAGTTGCACATTGAAAGGGAATTTGCCTCAGAGCTTGTGAACAAGTTGAAGCTGTGCTGGCTTCCTTCCCTCAATCATGTGCAAGCAAAAATGCTGTCCCCCCCCCCCCCCCCCTTGTATGTGATTGGGTATTCTTTGCAAAGTGAAATTTCACCACATTCACTAAGCTCAACAGTAAACTATCTTGAAAAGTGTAACTTCCCTCAAAGTGAACGGCCTATTTGACTTTAACAAATCAACCCCAGAGTGCTGCTCAAGCTTTTAGGAATACTCTGTTCTCTTTGTCAGGAATGAGGTCAAGCTTTATCTCTGTATGCAACTGTGATTGGATGAGGAAAAAAAAAAAAAAAAACAATCTACTCTTTTTCAGGTGTCTGGAATAGGGTGACCACGTGTCCCGGATTGCCCGGGACAGTACCGCATTTTGCAGGTCTGTCCCAGGTCCCGGGCACCTTCATTCCAGGACAATACAGTGTCCCGGAAAAGAAGCCGACTCTGCCACCCCTCCTCCCCTCTATCTCCCAGAAAAAGGCCACCACAAAAAAGGCCACCACATCGCTGCTATATTAACCAACATCACTTGTCCTGGCCGGGAATGCCTGGAGGAGCACAATCCCACCCACTGCTTGTGATTGGAGAAATCACAAATCCCACCTCTTGTTTCTAATCACAGGAGGGCAGTGTAAAGCCAGCATTGGAACAAGGTAAAACGGGTCTTGGCCAATCAGGACAAGTGCTGTTAGTGAGTAAATTGGCATCCACCGCCTCAGCTGTGCTGTGATTCATTACAGCACAAGCTGATTTTTGGGAAGGGGGTCCCTGAATGGCCATTTGGAAATGTGGTCACCCTAGTCTGGAAGGATCCAATAGAAGCCCACATATACAGTATATGATCACTTCCCCGTCTAAAAACCACCAGCTCTCTCGTGTTATCTGGTGTCTAGGCGTGATCAGAATTAAGATATTTCCCCAAAATGTCAGGGGAAAGCAGAAGTTTTCTGCAGAATGTTGCCATTTTGTCAAAATATATAGTATTAAAATGGAAAGGTAAAGAGGTTGATTTTCTAAGCACAATAGGCAAGGGAATCCCCAGAGCTCAGTTAACGTGGTATAATAAATATAATAAAAAACAGCATGTTTGCTTGCACATGATTGGATGATAGAAGTCAGTGGAGCCTCACCTCATTCACTAAAGGGGTTGTAAATAGCTTCCTTTACCTTAGTGCTGACCTCCTTCACTTACCTCATCCTTCCATTTTGCTTTTAAATGTCCTTATTTCTTATGAGAAATCCTCACTTCCTGTTATTCTGTCTGTAGCTACACACAGTAATGCAAGGCTTTCTCGCTGGTGTGGAGAAAGCCTCCTGAGGGGGTGAGTAGGAGTGTCAGGATGCCCACTAACACACAGCTCCTCTCTCTATCTGCAAAGTAGAGAGTGTCCTGACCCTCCTGCTCGTCCCCTCCCCCCTCAAGAGGCTTTCTCCACACCAGGGACAAAGCCTTGCATTACTGTGTGGAGTTACAGACAGAAGAACAGGAAGTGAAGATTTCTCAGAAGAAATAAGGACATTTAAAAGCAAAATTTAAGGATGGGGTAAGTGAAGAAGGACTGCACTAAGGTAAAGGAAGCTATTTAGTGAAGTTTTTTTTTACCTGTACATCCCCTTTAAGCGCTGGGATGAATACACTTGCAAAGTGCCATTTCCCTTGAACAGTTAGAGCCGGTTCACACTGGGGCAACATGACTTCCAGCACGACTTTGGGAGGCAACTTACAAGGCAACTTCAAGTTGCCTCCAGGACATTACAAGGCAACTATAAGTCGCCTCCAGGACAGGAGACTTTCCAGTAGCCAATCAAACAACAATCAGCTCTGTGGGAGGGAGGGGTTTGCCTGAGAAATGTATGTTATCTTCCTGTATTATTGCTTCAGTTAAGACAGTGATCCGACTTCTGAGGCGACTTCCATTGAATTCAATGGGTACAAGTTGCCTACAAGTTGCCTACAAGTCTGATTGAAGTAGTACAGGAACCTTTTCTGAAGTCAGAGCGACTTCAGTAGTGTGTATTAAGACGGCTCCATTCATTTCCATTGATTTTCTCAACCACGCGACTTGGGACGACTTGGGGCAACTTCAAGTTGGATCCCAGGTTGCCCCTTTGTAAACCGGCTCTTAACAGTCTATTTGCCTTTAGTAAATCAATGCCAAAGTTTTGTTTAGTTTTTCATCCCGGTGTACAGAGGCAAAACAGGGCCTGGGTAAACAAGGCCATTCCCTGTTCTGCCAGATAACATGTCACAGATCTTCTGTTCCCAGTAATCCGGAACAGTGATCTGTCATGTCCTTGGTAGCCCACCTCCATTACAGTTAGAACACACCCAGGGAACACCTAAATTGCCCCCTAGTGTTAACCCCTTTCCTGCCAGTGTCATTTTATACATTGACCATAGCATTTTTATAGCTCTGATCAATGTAATAATGTCACTGGTCCCATAAAAAGTGTAATTTGGGGTGAGATTTGTCCACCGCAATGTCGCAGTCCCATAAAAAAAAAAAAGCCACCAATACGAGTAAAAACTATAAAAAAAAGTCGCTAAATCTATCCCATAGTTTGTAGACGCTTTTGCGCAAACCAATACACCTATTGCGATTTTTTTTTTTTACCAAACATATGTCGAAGGTTATAAATCGGCCTAAACTGGTGAATAAATTTGTTTTTGTTTTTTTGATATGTATTATAGCATAAAGTAAGATTTTTTTTTAATTGGCAGTCTTTTTTGTTTCATAGTGGAAAAAATAAAACCACATAGGTGATCAAATACCACCAAAAGAAAGCTCTATTTGTGGGAATGCTAGTCTCATATCGAAAAACCAATAGGTTACTAAAGTTACGAAAATTCTCCTACGACAGAATACAATTTCAGAAGTGATGTACTGTAATGTATTCTTTAGTTTCCGATAGGTCAGATACTATACTAATTGCACGAAAATTGTTCGCTCTGTTATGGTATGAGAAAAATGTTGGTGCTTCTCCCTTTGGATAATTTTGCATGAACTGCCATGATCGACTCTCGAAAGCCGTGTACTAACGAATAGATTATCGTACGATTGCTTGGAAAGCGGTATTTTTCATCAGATTTCTTCATTGTGTGCAGTAGGCATTAGTCTCATTATGCAATTTATTCGTTTATTAATTTATGCAAAATTTGCACATTTTTTACACAAGTAAAACAAAAAAAAGACAGACAGTAAAGAAGAAAAGCAAAACATTTTTTAAGGATTTACACAAACCAGTAAGGCTAAGTTTAGACTTGTAGAGGAGAAATGGGGCTACATATGTGCCAAGTTCCAGGTCCAGGGGACCTACGACCGGCTGGTACCAGGTTCCCAAAATTATCAGGAAAAATTACCATTTAACATGAGAGTCTATGGAAGGGGTGCCCGGGTTTCAAAAAAATTCGGTGCTCCCCGGCCGTAGGTCTCCTGGACAACAAACTTTGTACACTTGTGATGCTACAGGAGTGCCACATTTGGGGTTTAGGGGACCGGTCCCCAAAGTCTGGGAGATCAGGCGCAAAAAGGTGACTCGAGTATAAGCCGAGGGGGCATTTTCAGCACAAAATAATGTGCTGAAAAACTCGGCTTATACGCGAGTATATACGGTACTCTAAATAAAACAAAATAAATCATCATGATATTTGAAATAAATAAGAGTAGATTGTTTTTTTTCTTTAACGCAAATTAGCCAACAGCAAAAAATGTGTGAATTCATAATGAAATCAAATTGGCCAAAATTTCTCCACCACTGTCTCGTACACACGATCGGACATTCCGTCATCGAAACCGTGGATTTTTTTCCGACCTATTGCTCGCTAAAACTTGTGTTGCATAAACAACAATTGTTGTCGGAAATTCCGAACGTCAAGAACGTGGTGACGTACAACACTACGACAAACTGAGAAAAATCAAGTTCAATAATTCCGAGCATGCGTTGAATTGATTCCGACCAAGCGTAGGTTTTTTGTGCGTCGGAATTGGCTACAGACGATCGGAATTTCCGACAAGAACTTTTGTTGTCGGAAAAATTAAGAACCAGCTCTCAAAAATTTGTCGTCTTCAAATTCCAACAGCAAATGTCCAATGGAGCATACATACATTTCCGACAACAAGCTCACCTCAAACATTTGTTGTCGGAATAGTTATTTTTAAAAGACAAAAGGGTTGATTTGCTAAAGGGCTAATAGGTTGTTTACTTTGGAAGGGAGTTTCACCCACTGCTTGGTGAATGCGGGAAAATTTCACTTTACAAATGACATGCATGTGACTATAATAAAACCTGCTTTTTTGCTTGGACGGGATTGGATGAATGAAGACAGCAAAGCTTCATCTAACTCTGGGGAAAATTCCCTTGCAAAAAGGAACAGTCTATTTGCCTTTAGTAAATCACCCCTCAAAGTGTGAAATCAGCAGGGGTCATTGGAAAACAGAGGCAGTCAGAGAAATATTTGTGACTCTGTTGGGTGGGGGGGGGGGGGGGGTTTACTAAAACTGGAGAGTGCACAATCTGGTGCAGCTGTGCATGGTAGCCAATCAGCTTCCAGCTTCAGCTTGTTCAATTACATTTTGACAATAAAACCTGGAAGCTGATTGGTTTGTAGAGGCGCACCAGATTTTAAACTCTCCAGTTTTAGTAAATCAACCCCAGTTACTTACTTGCTAAGCCGCCCAGTAGAAATAGCAGCATCATCTTGGCGGTAGTCGGAGGACCTCTCTTGCTTGTCCTCTTCTGCTGTCCCGAGTAGTAGTGATGGGGCCAGCTCCTGTGTACATATAAGAGGGTGTTGTGGGCACATGGACTTTGGGAGGAGAGGATGAGGTGAATTCCTGTAAATGGACAAATAAACAGCAGGCTTTCACAACAGGTATTTGCAGAAGGGAGGAGGGACAGCAAGGGGATTACACAATCCGACAAAGACATGAAAACAGGAAAAATCCTGAATTTGCAATGAAGTTCTCTCTCTGGACATCGATGCTGATTTTCAGGGAAAGTCCGACTTTTTGAAGTAATGTTCTATAAAATCCCCTTTCCTGCAGATCCTATTGGATCCCTGGAATTCCCTTTTGTTTTCCTTTCTGTTTAAGTTTATAATAATAATTCATTTCCTACTGGGCACTTTTACCCCTTTCCAGATCAAGCCAATTTTCAGCTTTCAGTGCTGTCACAGTTTGAATGACAATTGCGCCGTCATGCAACACTGTACTCCTAACATTTTTATTTAGCCTACTACAGCTACTTGTTTACCACGCTCTGCTATTTTTTGTGATCACCTGTACCTGCCTCTTACAGGGCTTGTATTTTTATCTGTTCTTATCCAATTTTGTTTATGCCAATAAAGGCTTTTCTATCTTCCATTGGGAATAACTACACTGTGTGGAGCCTCTGTTTTTTTTTCATGTTCCTGCAAGCAGGGCAGGACTTAGGGTGGTGGGGGCCCCTGGGCTTGAGTGCTGAAGGGGCCCCCAGGAGCCGAGAATTGGGGGGCGGGGGGGTCGAAGATTTGAGCGAGGGGGGGGGGGGGGAATCATAGTTGTTGAGCGGGGGGGTGTGCATTTTAAAGTTGTTGAGCGGGGGGGGGGGCATTAAAGTTGTTGAGCGGGAGGGTGCTCATTAAAGTTGAGTGGGGGGGGGGGTGACTCTCACCTGTGCGCGGAATGTGTCGGCTCTCTTCCCTTCAGCAGACATCCACACACCGCTCTGGTTCCTCCTGGGGGGGTTTGCAGTTGTTGAGCGGGGGGGTGCCTCTCACCTGTGCCGACAGCCGGGGCCACAGACTGTCATTATCCCGGCTGTCGGCTTGCTTCCCTTCAGCAGCCACCCACAGTTCTCCACACACTGCTCCGGTTCCTCCTGCTTCCGTGCAGTGCGGGAAAATTAACCCTTTTTGCAGGACTGCGGGAAGAAGCGGTCTGTGCGGCAAAGTCCCGCAGAATCCGTGCGTGTTGGGAGGTACGCGCAGGGCCGCCATCAGGAATTTTGGGGCCCCTTACACAGCTTAAGGCATGGTCCCCCTGGAGCAGAGAACCAGGGGGGAGTGCTGCCGCCTGAAATTGAGAAGCGGGGGGGGGGGGCCCCTTTATAAAAAAAAAAAAAAGAAGAAATAAAAGAAAAATATATATATAAAAAAAAGGGGGGTTGCCATCCGGGGGCCCTGGAGACCTCTGGGCCCAATAATAATAACGGGGCAGCACAGTGGTGCAGTGAGTAGCACTTTCGCCTAGCAGCAAATAGGGTCGCTGGTTCGAATTCCGACCACGACACCATCTGCCTGGAGTTTGCATGTTCTCCCTGTGTCTGCGTGGGTTTCCTCCGGGTACTCCGGTTTCCTCCCACACTCCAAAGACATGCTGGTAGGTAAATTGGATCCTGTCCAAATTGGCCCAGTATATACGTATATATGTATGTATAACTGTGTGTCCCTAGCGTGTCATGATCCTACGGGGTAAAAATGACCGCACCAGCCAAGCAGACACTGGCTAGACAAAGCGCCCAGAGGCGATTCAGTTCGCATGCGTTGCGCTATACAAGTCATTCATTCATTCATACATACATAATGAAAACTTATTTTATATAAAAAAAAGGGGGCCCTGGAGACCTCTGGGCCCAATAATAATAATAAAATTATATATATATATATCTTTTTTTATAAAAAAATAAATAAATAAGTGGGGGTTGCTGTCTGGGGCCCCTATTGGGTGGGGCCCATGGGTTTGAGCTCAGTCAAGCCCAATGGTATGTTCTCCTACTATTCCCTATGAGGATTTTCCAAAATATATATTTTTTCATCTATCCTGAATACACAAGACCCAAAGACTTTGGACCGCAGCGATATCCCTGAAGCTGCACCGCTTTCTCTGTGGATGCCTGTCTCACATACCGCCGCTGGCGAGTGTGTCCAACACGTCTGGTAAGAGTATTAATTTCTTACATGTCTTGGCTACCCTTGGATTTTATGGTGAATCTCCCAGCGAGCTTTCAAACTTCTGATATGATGCGACTCACCTTACATGCTATAGCATAGTCGCACAATGGGACTTTTTTGCTTTTTGGCTACATGTGTTACTATTCCACCATTATGTGTTGAATCACTCTACACATATCTGTGTTTACTCTGGACTTACACCCTCTATGCTGGGTCCATTGTGATTTATTTATACAATCACTTATATATATTAACATTTTCACATATTTTGCTATTAATATTTGATTTAGTTCAATTATTACACTAGATAATATTTACTATTGTTAGGGGCTCTCTTATGTCCTTACACATTTGTTTATAGTTCTCACTATATCTTATTTAGCGCTGCATTTTTTTGTTTAACATTTTTACCATATTTTTCACACAAATAGAGCTTTCTTTTGGTGGTATTTAATCACCACTGAGGTTTTTATGGTTTGCAAAAAAAAAAAAGACAAAATTTGGAGAAAGAAATAAAACCATTTCATACTTTGCAAACGGGTAATTTTTCTCTTTCACTGGTGTGTGCTGTTGAGGTTTAACTGATATGCGGAATTAATGACGTGGCACTAATGAGGAGGCACTAATATGCAGCACTGATGGGCCCTGAGGTGGCACTGATGGATTCTAATAGGTGGCACTAAAAGGCAGAACTAATAGGTGGCACTGATTGGTGACACTGATGAGGCAACATTAATGGGCACCGATGAGGAGGCACTAATATTCAGCACTGATGGGTCCTAATAGACGGCTCTGATGAACACTGATTGGCTGCATTAATGAGGTGGCACTGATGGGTGGCACTGATGAGGCACTAATAGGTGACACTGATGAGGAGGCACTAGTGGGCACTGATTGGCAGCACTGGCAGGCACTGATTGGTAGCACCGGTGGACACTAATTGGCAGCATTGTTGGGACTGAACTGATAACCAGTGCCCTGATTATCGGTGCCAATGTCCCTTTAACACAAGCCGGTTATCAGCTCCCTTCTTCTCTCCTCACTCTGTCAGCGTGAGGAAAGAAAAAGCCATTATCCGGCTTGTGTTTACTTCCGTCATTGGACACATCTGATCACATGATAAAGGGCAGCTGTGATTGGCCCTTTACCCCAATCTGTGATCAGCTGAGCATGAAGGACTCTGATCACAGGGGGCATGCAGGCAGCGCGATCACGGGAGGACATCTATGTACGCCCTCCCGGCAAAGTAAGCCCGCGCGGTCTGCTATACCGTGGGCAGAAGCTGGTTGAAGTGGAACTAATGTTTAATGTTAAAAAAGACTTATGAACAGGCAGACTCTTGTTTACAAAAGAAACATGCAATATTTATTTGCAATAAAATAAGCCTGCCTGCCTTAGCACATTAAGGACTGCCGCATGTACATTTACGTCGGCAGAATGGCACAGACAGGCACATCAACATATATATATATATATATATATATATATATATATACACGTTGCTGCCTAGACGTGGGTCGGGGGTCCGATCGGGACCCCCCCCCCCGGTACATGCGACGGTCCCAGTGGCTGTACGATCGATCTGTGCTGAGGGGGCGACTGTTCGTTTTTGTCTGCCCCCTCCGGATCGCTCCCAGCCAATCCGCACGCTCCCCTGCTCTGCACTTCCTCCTCCTATAAACACAGGAAGAGGGAAGTGATGTGATCTCTCCTCTTTGCGTTTTTTTCAACCGCCGCTGAGGAGAGTTCACATCTCACAGTAAGTCTACACAACACTACACTGACACACAGACACATAGGCACATTTAACCCCCCCCCCCCCGATCGCCCTCCCCCCACCCCCCTGTCACAGTGTCACTGAATGCAGTGTACTGATCACTGCATTTAGTGTCAGTGCGACAGTTAGGAGCGACAGGCAGTCAGTGTTGGGGGGGGGGGGTACGGGGGCTATCCTGAACCTAAGTTTTAACCCCTTGATCACCGTCCTAGTTAACCCTTTCACTCCCTATTGCCAGTGTCACCAAGCGATCATTTTTCTGATCGCTGTATTAGTGTCGCTGTTCCCGCTAGGTAGCTATTTTTTTTTTTATTGCGATTTTTTTTTACGTAATGTGGCTAAATAAATTTTGGTCTAAATGTTTGACTACAATTTAGTTTATTTGATTTTTCTTATAACAAAAAGTAAAAAATATTGATTTTTTTTCAAAAATGTTGCTCTATTTGCAGAGGCGATCAAATACCACCAAAAGAAAGCTCTATTTGTGGGAAGAAAAGGACGCAAATTTTGTTTGGGAGCCACGTCGCACGACCGCGCAATTGTCTGTTAAAGCGACGCAGTGCCGAGTTGTAAAAACCCCTTGGGTCATTTACCAGCGTATTGGTCCAGTCCTTAAGTGGTTAAAATGTACATCGAGTTGTGCATGCACAGCGCAGTTTAAATTTCAGCATGGTCCCCGATTGCTAGAATGAGTGAACTCCTGCACATGCACAGGAGTGACATCATCCCACACCAACCAATCAAAAAAAGGTTAAGGCGAGAATATGCAGGGGGAGACAAGTGAACCCGTTTTAGCACTGTATGGGCGAGGCACAAATTTAAATGTTGGCCGCCACTGATGGATGGTCTGTGGAGGGTTTTAAAAGAAACCCACACAGAGAGAAAGGAATGCAACAGCTATAAAGCTGGACAAAAACAATGTTCAGGCATTGGGGAGGGGGATAAAAACAAATTGTATGTTAGCGCCCACTCCCCCCCCCCCCCCCCCGATTCGCACAGCATTTGATCGACAGTCAGTGGCAGCTGGTGGGTTTTGAGGGGGTGGCACTGACAGCACCCCCCGGGGGGGCCGCATCGTGGCACTGACACCACAACCCCCCCACTACAGGAGGCCGGCGGCGCAGCACTGACAACCCCCGACCCCGGGCAGTCAGGCACCTACCCGATGTAGGGCTGGTGAGCTGTGGTGCCCTTTCCTTCTCTCCCAGGGTGCAGGCAGCGGCTACGGTGTCTGCTCCTCCACAGTGTGTCTCCTCTTTGTTCCTCCTAAGCACTAGGAATCCAATAGGATCGCCTGATGTTTTGGCCAATTGGGAAACAGGTCTCACAACCTGCCTCCTGATTGACGGGGAGGAACTTTAGTGCCTGGGGTGTTTTGGAGATCTCTGACCAATCCCCAACCTGGATTGGCAGGGGGCAAGCCTCCTTAAATATCTGGGGTCAGCCCAGCTAGAGAGGAGTGGAAAAGTTGGAGTAAGAGTGTGGAGGCCGTCGGCCCACGGGGAGCTCCCCAGTCTGGGGGGGAGGGGCTTGGGTGTATCCAGGAGGAGTGACGAGATCCTGGAAGGAGAGGAACATGAGAGCAAGTAGAGGACAGCAGGAGAGAACACTTCTAAGAGTCTCAAGGGAGGACTACTGGTTGCAGCCGTGAGGGCTGGTGAGTGAGCACAGTTGGGAGGACTGGAAGGCACGCTTGAAAGAACTGGGAGATTGCAGTTTGAGATGGGTGCAGAACCAGAAGAGAGGACTGTGGGAAGGGCAGTGGAAAGAGGTCTCTGCAGTCAGGCTGGTTAGTAGCTCTATCTGGGAGTGGTAACTGAATAGAGGACAGCTAGCACCTAAACTACTAGGAACAGACGCTGGTCGACACCAGTGTCTGGTTGGGGTGATCAAGAGGATGAATCGGCTGTGCGTGCTGTGTCCAAAGTGTCGGATACAAGCCACGGGGTAAGTGCCTGGATCTGCGATACTACCAAGAGGACCTACATTCAGGACTCTGCACATTACAGCCCCGGATATCCAGGAAGGCCGGAGCGGGCATGGAGTCATCCCAGAAAGGCAGGTTCAAGTCTGAACCTGGTGACTCCTCGGCGAAGAAAAGTTACATAGGAGGAGTGGTCTGCTATGGCTTTGCGGCCTGGTCAGGGACTTGACAACTGTGAGTACTGCCCTGCAGGAGTCAGATGTCCCTTGCTATCTCTGACCGGAAGGAGCCAGGATTGGAGGGGAGTCTGCCTTCAGGTGAGCTGGAATTCAAAGTTGTTCAGAGGAGGAATGGGAGACAGGAGGTTCCCAGGTCCTGGAGGTGCCATCTGAGGGAGGAGAGGAACCAGATCTTGCTGGGGAACCCGGAGGAGCTAGAGGAACCCCTATCTGCAGCAGACAACTGTTTATCTGGAGACCCTCCACCACCCAGACCAGAGCACCCACCTACAGGCAATGGGTGAGGAGGTCCCCTGATGCCTGTGTCCTGCCTGGGAAAGGAAAATCCAGAGAGCTGCCCAGGTTTTCCCGGTTCCAACGGGAGGTTCAAAGAGTTGTTCTGGAGTGGGGCCTGGATTTCCCCAATGTCCCTCCTAAAGTCACGGACATCATTGAGAATTCCCAGGGAGAGTGGGAGGGTGACCTGATTTGGGAGTTTCTGCACGTCCCTAATCCGCTCCAGGTGCCAGAATGTGAGGAGACCTGGACCTGCTTTGTAGACATTCAAAAGAAATGGTGGCTGGGGAAGTCCATCTATAGGGACATAGTTGCCAGGATGGGACGACTTACAAAGAGTCACTCTGTCTCCACCAGGGAGGAAGGTGGTGGCAGGAAGAGGTTGCCTGACCCGCACTTTTATGCCTAAGAGGGACAGTTGGCGTACAGCCGCGATAAAGTGCTACATGGACTGTTGAGGAGTTGCAAGGTGAGTGTGTCCTTCATTTTCTCCCGACTTTGCAGGAACAGACTGGCCTGCCACCCTGAGTGCCCAACGGATGAGATATATCCCATTGTAAGGACACTAATGCCATGTACACACGACCGGTTTTCCTGACATGCCAAAATCCAACGTTTTTCCTGACGTGATTCCTCTCAAGCCTGCCTTGCATACACGTTCAATCAATAAAAAGCTTGACCAAAGCACGGTATCGTCCAGCGCGTACGATGGCACGGTACAGACAGTCATTTCAAGTGGCGCCACCCTTTGGGCTGCTTTTGCTGATCCTTGTGTTAGTAGAAGTTTGGTGAAGGACGATTCGTGCTTTTCAGCCTTGTGCTTTTCAGTCTGTTACAGCCTGGCGAATGTGCCATATCCATTACAAACGCTAGGTTTACCAGAACAAGCGCTCCTGTCTCATACTTTATTCTGAGCATGCACGTTTTTTTTCCCTTTGGAAAAGCATTTACACACGAGCGGTTTTCATGATGAGAAAAAGACTGACGGGAAACACAATAGAAAAAAAAAAAAAAGAATAGCAGGTTCTAATTTTTTTTGCAGGCAGTTTTCTCGTTGGGAAAACTACTATGGAGCATACACAAGACCGGTTTTCCCAAACAATCTAAAAAATTCCAGTTTTCTTGTCGGAAAAACCGGTTGTATGCACGAGGCATTAGGGTAAGGTCTGTTCTTGGAACGGACTCTTTAAGGAATCTGTTTGCTCCGGGAGGGACCCCTCCCACCAGGAATTCCAAGATGAATGTTATCTCTAAAGACAAAATATATATTGGGTTTTCCCTTTGATGTTCTGTCAGCAGGTTATAATAACCCCCCTTCTGAAAGAACTACAGGTGAAATGTACTTTGAAGTGATCTGTGTGTTGTTGCTGTTCTGTCAGTAAGATTTATAAACCACTTTCTGACAGAAACTTTACAAAGTGTACAAGTAGTGGTAGATTAGATGTCTATCTGCTCTTCAGGATGGGACAGCTGTCCATCTACAGTATCTCCGGCTGGAGCAACGGATCCTGCAGACAGGGAATTTCTCCTGAGGGGAAGATTCTCTGGTCCTATGTATTTGTGTGTCTGTTTGTGGCTATATGGGACCTATAGTCAGGAATACAATGTACATATTTTAAATGTCAAAGAAAAGTATTTACAGTATTTCACAAAAGTGAGTACACCCCTTACATTTTTGTAAATAATTTTATTATATCTTTTCATCTGACAACACTGAAGAAATGACACTTTGCTGCAATGTCTAGTGAGTGTACAGCTTGTATAATATCTTCCAGCACTGCCTTGACCCTCTTGAGCATGGAGTTCCTTAGAGCTTTTACAGGTTTGCACTGATGTCCTCTTCCACTAGATATGTGCGTTCCCATTCGCAACGAATGTATTTTCGTACGAATTTGTTAATATTTGTACCCGTGGAACAATGTGAACATACGAAAAACTGAAAGAATCAAAATACGAATTTGACGGGATTACGAATGAGCCAAATAACGAACAAGCGAAAATACGAACGAACAATACGACAATCTTACGAAAATACGACAAAACGGAAATGGCAAAAGAACGAAAATGACATCTATAACGAATGATTTGCATTCCGTATTTTAAATCCTTTGTCTGTTCGTATTTTCAGTTGTATGTTCATATTTTCATTTGTGCGTTTTGTAAATCAGTTTTTTTTTTTGGTCAGTTCGTAAATTTGTGTACTTATATCGTTTTTTTGAATGGGCAGTGAGTGTAGTTAGTGAATCAGATTCTCTCTTTTGTGCTGAGTACAGTGTAAAGCCTTGTACACACAGACTTCAAATAAACTTTTCCGTGGATTTTTGTCTGAAGGGAGTTCAGTTGGCCAGACTTTTGAACCCGAAAAT
Source organism: Rana kukunoris (assembly GCA_029574335.1). NCBI lineage: Eukaryota > Metazoa > Chordata > Amphibia > Anura > Ranidae > Rana > Rana kukunoris. Next base: position 32,852,437 of record CM056057.1, on the reverse strand, counting down.
GGTTTTCTGATGGAGCTTACAAATGAACGGATTTTTTGAAAACGAACGGCTGGTGCCCAAATTTTTTGGGAGGGCGCAAACGAAAAAAAAATAAAATAAATAAAAATAAAACACACAACAATTGCAGCCTCACTGTGCCCATCAAATGCAGCCACTGTGCCATCAATTTTCACCACTGTGCCACGCCATCAAACGCAGTCACTGTGCCATGCCATCAAACGCAACCACTGTGCCATGCCCTCAAATGCAGCCACTGTGCCCTTTAATTGTCACCACTGTGCCAACTGTCGCTAACCGTGCCCTTTAATTGTCGCCACTGTGCCCGCTGGCTCTGATAGGCACTTTCACACAGCCAACCAGCTGTCGTTATTCAGGTGGCCGGCGCTCACCATCCGGCCATCTGAATAGTGGGCGGCAGTGGTGAAAATTTTAGTGGCTGTGTGAGACTCAGAGGAGGCAGCGCTCCGGCACCCTCTACGGACGAACCGCCACTGCCTTGTGCTCGTCCACTTTCCGTTTGAGGATGCCCCACAGATGCTCCATAAGGTTTAGGTCTGGAGACATGCTTGGGCAGTCCATCATTACTCTCAGTTCTTGTCTTTGTACTCCTCACATGGTTGCCACCACACACGCTTGACACAATCTGTACCAAATAAGTTTATCTTGATCTCATCAGACCACAGGACATGGTTCCAGTAATCCATGTCCTTAGTCATTTAGGAGAGGCTTCTTCTGGGATGACAGCCATGCAGACCAATTTGATGCAGTGTGCAGCATATGGTCTGAGCACTGACAGACTGCCCCCCCCCCCCCCCCCTTCAACCCCTTCAACCACTGCAGCAATGCTGGCAGCACTCATTTATCTATTTCCCAAAGACAACCTCTGGATATGACGCTGAGCACACTCAACTTCTTTGGTTGACCATAGTGAGGCCTGTTCTAAGTGGAACCTGTCCTGTTAAACTGCTATATTTAGTCTTGGACACTGTGCTGCAGGTCAGTTTCAGGGTCTTGGCAATCTTCTTATAGCCTATTGCATCTTTATGTAGAGCAATTTTTTTTTTCAGATCCTCAGAGAGTTCTTTGCCATGAGGTGCCATGTTGAACTTTCAGTGACCAGTATGAGAGAGAGAGAGAGAGAGAGAGAGAGAGAGAACACCAAATTTAACACACCTGCTCCCCAATAAACAAATGAGACCTTGTAACACTAACAAGTCACATGACATCGGGGAGGGAAAATGGCTAATTTGGCCCAATTCGGACATTTTCACATTGTTGCCAGAGATTTAGACATTAATGGTGTTGTTATTTTGAGAGGACATCAAATTTACACTGAATAAAAAAGTGAATTTGCGCAAAAAACAAACAAACACATCAATCAATATAAAACATATGTGATAAATATTGAAATATGCAATAAGTGAGAAAATAAATTAAATATAAAAGTCCATATGTGTCAGAAGTCCATAAAGTGCAAAACATGCAGTGCACCAAGATGCTTAAACGTAGCTGTGTAGCTCACAGTAAAGTGCAAGTGCTCCTCCGTGTAGTCATCCTCACAGGCCTCTCATCTTGGTAGCATAAAACAATGCCGTGATAATGGGTCAAATTGCCCGTGCCACTCCAGAAACAAACAGCCTCACAGGCCCCTCACCTCACTATAGACAAATAGGTGCATTCAAACAAATCCTCTGGATAAATCCACCGATAGTTGATATTACCAGTAACGTGTCAATCTTCCTTAGGTCCTGCAATATTCCCCTTAGCTATAATACTCCGGGAAACATAAAGAGAGGTAGGCCGCCAATGGTGTAGTATGTAATAAAGTGCAAATTTATTGAAACAAAGTAATCTCCTTACATCAGTAAATTAAAAACAGGCATCAAATAAAACAAGGCGGCATCTGCCAAATATCTCACGTCACTTCCAGGTGTTCGTCTGTATCCCTGTGCGTTACGGCTCATGCCTTCATCTGGGGAACCGGATCGAATGTCAAAGCATTCTATATATATGCCGCCAGGCGGATGTATGCCAATCCGCCATCATTGCGGGGTTCGACGGAAATTGTCGATTCGCCATCTTGTCGAAGTCCGGTGGATTCGATCGTTGACGGAAGTGTGCAGTCCGTCATCCGACGCTCTGTCGGACTGCAATACGTATGCTCGTTAGACGGAAGGTATCCGCCATTTTGTCGAAGTACAATGCATACGATCGTTGAGCGGAAGTAAAAACAATACACCATCACCAGACCTCGGCAAAGGACGCTAACCCGCCATCTTTTCGGAGCCCTTACTGTGGTCTACGACCACTGAATCTCACTAGTCATCTGTCACTCAAACTCTCTCCCGTTTCCAATTGGGGCAATACCTAGCAGTGACTCAGTGTACCGCCTCCACAGTAACCACGCAAGATCAAGCATCATAAATACATTAAAATAAAGTAAAATTATTAAAAATATTTACACAGATCAGCAAATATTAATGGATATGTGCAATAAAACGGATTGAGTATTTGTAGTCCTACTGACTACCAGTCAGAATAGGGAACGTAGGTAGATCCCAATGGGTAATACCAATGTTAGTCTCTAGGGCTGAAAAGCAGCATTCTGCCCAGGGTAACAGACGTACACCTCGACTGAGCGTACCCAATCCTTAATCACATACTAGCACATTAACTCGTTATCCATAAGCTTGGCAACAGATAGTACCATAATACTGTAAATGTTATTAAAATATCATAAACAAAACATAATAATAAATAAAATAATAATCAATAAAAATTAGAATAAATAAAATCAAAAATTACTAAAAAAAAAAACTGTTTAAGTCAAATTCTACATTGAGGCCTCTTGGTGTTAAAGTATTCATACTATGTATCCACTTGGATTCTAGCTGGCTAATGGTCCTCACTAAATGACTCCCTTTCCACGATTTATTGTATTCCTCTATGCCCCAAAACTGCAAATGTTTGGGGTCTTTGTTATGAACCTTCAGTGCTCGTTTAGTTCTTCCTACGTATTGTAGTTTGCAACTACATTGGAGAACATACACTACTCCTTCTGTATGACATCCAATAAATTCTCGGATATCATATTTTTCTCCTGTATTTGTGGAAATTAATTCTGTTCTGTTCTTTTTCCTTGGAATTTCTGTGCGTGCTTACACACAAAGCAGTTTTTACATGGGTAAAAGCCTTTTCCTGTAAAGAAGGAGAATGTGTTTTTAGGGGGGGGGGGGGCTCTATCAAAGATTTGACAATTAGATCCTTCAATGTCGGGGCCTTCTTGTATAGGATCCTAGGTTTTTCTGGTAGTATCTTCTGTAGGTCTTTATCGCTTCTCAGGATGTGCCAGTGTCCATTTATGACCTTTGCCACATCCTTATACTGGGTGTTAAAGTTTAGGATGATACTCGGAGCTGTTTGCTCTCCATCTTTCCTTCCACTCAATTTATCCTTTAGTATAATCTCTCTGTCCATTTTATTGACCTCCTGAATTTAGTCGTCAATCCAGGTGTCTTCATACCCTTTTATTTTGAATCTTTTCCCGAATACTTCTGCCTGGTCCTTGTAGTCAGACTCTTTTGTGCAGTTTCTCTTCATTCTTACAAACTGTCCTCTAGGGATGTTGAATAGCCAGGGTTTAAAATGGCAGCTATCTATCGAAAGATAGCTGTTAGTATCGACATTCTTAAAAAAGGTCTTGGTCACCACCTTATTTCCTTCTAGATTAATTTGCAGATCAAGGAAGTCCACTGTATTTTCATCAATCTTCCAGACTAGCTCTATATTCAGGTCGTTCGTATTCAAACAATTCAAAAAATCTTCCAGTTTTTATTTGCTTCCATTCCATACAAAAATCACGTCATCTATATATCTTTTGTACAGGGCTAGTTCTGGTGGGGTGTCATTATATATGGCGAATTCCTCCCATTTCGCCATAAAGGCATTCGCAACACTTGGTGCAAATTTCGAGCCCATCGCTATTCCTGTAGCTTGATTATAATAGTTATGGTGATACCAGAAAAAATTATATTTCAAACAGAATCTAGACATTTGATTAAGAACTTCCTTTGTTTGCAAATCAGGTCACTGTGCTTTCGTAGCACCCATTTGGTTACTGCCACTGCTTCATGATGTTTCACTATTGTGTACAGCGATGTCACATCGGCAGTTGCTAGGATTGTCCTCCCCTCCAGGACTGGTACTGTATCCAGCAACTGTAAGACTTGCTTCGGGTCTCTCAAAAAAGCCTTTGTGTTTTGTACAGCTGGTTGCAAAAAGAAGTCAATATATTAACCCATTCTCGCTGTCAGGGAGTCAATCCCATTGACTATCGGTCAGCCAGGTGGATTGTCATTCGATTTATGTATTTTAGGGAGAGTATATATTATTGGTATTCTGCAGGCTTCTGGGACCAAGTATTTAGACTCTTTTATTCAGGATATTTTTCTTACTACCCAGATTAACTAACGCTTGTAATTCCTTCTTATATTTATTGGTTGGATTTCCTAATAGTTTCTTATATGTTGATTCGTCTTGTAGTGGTCTCATAATTTCATTGTGGTATTGTTCCTTCGATTGGATTACCACTGCCCCTCCCTTATCCGCGGGTCGGATCACAATGTCCTCCCTTTTCTTCAGTAACTTCATGCCCTTCTTAATATGTATCGGAACCGAATAGTTTCTAATCTTCAAGGACTCCAGGTCTCTTAGAACTAGTCTTTTAAATACATCAATATGTTGGTCATATAAAGAATTATTTCTTGGGGAACTATAATCTTGGTTCCTCGAATTCATTTATTTCCACTCACTTGGATTTAAAGGGGGGTTATTCAGTATGTATTTATTTCTTTATATTTAGTTTTCTCACATACTTCTGAATCCCAATGTATGTCTCTCACATACTTCTGAATCCCAATGTATGTCTCAAACTTAAGATTTTTGGTTGGAGCATGTTTTAAGCCTTTATCCAATACTGCTAATTCTTCTGAGCTAATCTCCAGACCACTCAGGTTTACCACATTCTCTCCTACTATTCTCTTCTTTGTCTGGATTCTTTTTCCCGCTCGGGTGCCCCTCCTCATTCAGGACTTCTTCTGTTCCCTTGTTGGTGTCTTCTTGGTGAGCGGTCGTGAGCCTGTGGTTGCCGTCGCGGGGAGTATTCCCTCCTCTCCCTGTCTAAAAAAGGGCGTTGTGGGTTGTATTGGTTCTGTTGTTGATATTGGCGTTGTTCATATTCGTTTGTCTCCGAGTAATTCCTAATAGGTTCGAATCTATTCTGTGTGTACATGGGGATCTTCCATACCCATCTTGATGTTCATAATATTGTGGTGGGCCTCTTGTGTCCCTTTGGTCTCTATCATTATTCCGTGTATTTTGATAGGTTTTCTTAAAGGGTTTCTTAAACTGTTTCTTTGGTGTTTTTTTCGTGTAGTGTTCATTATTTTGTTGATGAGGTCTCTCATCCCTCCCTCTCTCTACCCCTCTTAGTTCATCCTGGACATATGTCCCCATTGGATCTTTAATCCTCACTTCTTTTTCTGGTGTGGAGTAGGTAGATGTGGGCACTACCGATTCCGTTTTCTGTTGCCATTTAAAGCATCTTGGTGTACTGCATGTTTTGCACTTTATAGGACTTCTGACACATATGGACTTTTATATTTAATTTATTTTCTCACTCATTGCATATTTCAATATTTATCACATATATGTTTTATATTGACTGATGTGTGTTTTTTTCCGCAAATTCACTTTATTCTATGCTACACTTGTGTATTGGTAAACACTATTAGTTTTTGCTGCAATCTTAGCAATATTTATTAGTTTCACTATTGATTGTTTTAGCGCGAAGGATTTTACATTATATCAAATTTACACTGTTATACAAGCTGTACACTCACTAATCCCCTGTGTGTCTCTTCCTGCAGCAGCTAAAAGCTCTCTTCTCCTATCCTTCCCATCGGCTTTCAGCTGCTTCAGGGAGAGACACACAGGGGATTGGTTCCTGTAATTATTTCCCCACCTGCCTCATCTCCCACCTTCCCTGTCCATGATTTGATTTCCCCCTGCTGCCTGCCAATAATGATTTTAGTGCTTTTTTGAATAAACATTGAATTTTAATATTTTTTGGGGGTCCTGTCAGATAGAAATCATGGAGCCTCGTACAGCCCAACAGCAGCTCTGACCAGATTGAACGTAAAAACAAACCCGATTCCCCCATCCTCACATTTGAGGTGGACTAGGGAATCCTCCCGCTGAACTATTGTATTCTGACAGTTGGGAGGCTTCCCCACCGTCAGAATGCACTGATCAGCGCTGCAGAATACAGTGGCGTTGATTGAGTGGGGAAAATCCAGCAGGGTGATTGCACAGAAGTGAATTGTTAGATCGATTTCTGTACAACCACATTGCCCATGCATTGATCGAAATTCGTCCAATCCCTGCTGAACTGACCAAATTTCGATCCATGTATGGCTTAACTGCACAGACATCAATTTAGCTAGTGCCTGAGCACAATAGAAAAAAGGGAGAAATCCTTCTCAATTGGATTGCTGAAAGGATTAATTTTTTCCTTATTTGCATTTTATCACCAAGGCGTCTTTGTATTGTTTCTCTCATGATTTATTGCACATAGCTGGCATTTGTGTGCTAATCCTTCTGGCTGGTGTAGTAATCCTATTGTAATTGCAGAACTTCATTATTTCACCAGGGGTATTGAGTATTTGAAGAAGAAATCCAGGAAGTTACAACAAAGACAGCCTTACCTTGAACTGAGATAGGCAAAGCTTGCATATGCAAAGAAACATTGCAGAAATAATAGCTACTGGCCCTATGGTCACCAGTTAAAGCTCACTATACACTAGTAGAAATTCAATAAAAAAATTTTTTTTTAAGGGATTCCATTCAAGTAGCAGGTCTGGATACATTTATTAAGGGTCTTTAAACAAAATTAGTTGACTCAATGATGTTAAGAACAGTGGCGGCTGGTGTTTTTTTTTGGGGGGGGGCAAACAAACACCCCTCAGTTGGTCGGCTGGCGGCACCACCCCTCCCCCAACCCCCCACCCACGGGAGGATGGTCAGTCGAACATCAAAGCCCCGCACGTACCCCATCTAGGTAGCGGGAGGGTAGCTTGTCCTATGCGTTATGGTGGCTTCCATCACATCTCATCCTCCTTTGGATCACAGCAGGTCTATGTCGCGGGTGGGCAAGGGTGACCAGACATCCCCGGTTTCTAGGGGCAGTCCCCGGATTGAGGACACTTTCCCCAGACCAAGTCTGTCCCCGGATTGAATTTGAACAGGGGCTGGGGCAATTTCAAAAACAGTCAGTGCAAAATTAAAAAAAATGTAAATAAAATCTGAATTACTTCTACTAGCTTAGGGGTGTATTTGTTTCCCATTATCTGAGCCTCTTTCTAATGGTCATGTGCTGGTCGCAGCGGAGGGAATATCTCTTCAGTTTTGGGTACATGCCCATTCAGCTCCGCTTACATGTTCTTCTGCCTTGGCTCAAGTCCCAGCCAGCCGCCTGCCTGCTTATCTCCTTGCCTTCCCTGGTGGAGTGATCTTCCTCCACTCTCCACCCAGTAGTAGCCGGGGCCTGGAGAGTAAGACTTGACAGGCTGTGAGGTTGGCGGCGTCACCAACAGGCAGAGAGTTGGTAATTGCCGCCATTACTAGTGAAATATTATATATATATATATATATATATATAAATATATATATATATCCCCGGATTTCATTAAAAAAATCTGGTCATCTTACCCTACGTGCGGTGGGCAGCGGTTTCCATCGTGTCTCCTCCTCTGCATCACGGCAGCGCATTTCCTCCCTCCTCCGCCTAGGCGTCCAATCGCCTGTCCTTTTTAGCCAATAGGGTGATGGGTCTCACGACCCACTTCCTGATTGGCCGGGAGGAGAATCAATGTGAAAATAGCGAATGTTCATTCGCTACTGTCACACAACTGGTTGGGCCCATCGTTTTTTAAAGCCTATTAGAGCCTCTGGCTCTAATCATGTTCTTCAAAACCCCCCCATTGGAATCCATGAATTAACGCGCCCCGCATCTAGATTAGGGGGCCAGATGCATGGACAGGGGGCGGCGCCCGTGCTCCCCTAATGGATGGTTTGCCACTGGTCAATGTTCTGATGAATGATTTTTCTATGAATGTTTGAATTGAAAACTCATTGAGCATGGCAAGCTTTACTAGAGCAATGGCACTCTTTGGATAGGGGATGGCTATCCTTTGGGGAAGATGTCCATAGGAATACATGGGTGAGACTCACCATGAACATATGGACAAGTGGTTTGCAAAAAGGTAAGTGATATATGGCAGGATCAGAGAAGGGCGAGTATAACACTGGAAAGGGGGCAGAGGAGATGTCTACTATACAACCTACACTTTACCAACCCTGACCCTAATAAAATGTTAACGTATGCACATTGGACATTCAATCCCGATACATGTGACTCTGAAGTTTAGTTGCAGGCGGAGGGTACAGGTGTCTCCTGTACGCGGGGAGCACATGCACCGGAATTTAATGTCCCATTAGGACCCACAGCCAGCAACCTGTAAAACTCTATGAGCATTCGTCCCTGAGCTCATACTGTCGTAACCAGTCATACAGCCAAGTGTCCCTTCCAGCCCCATCCAGCCGCAGCAGCTGTCAGACTAGCAGAGAGTTTGGCAAGCTTCCAGAAGTTGATTGGATAGGACACCTGTGCCCTTCGCCTGCATCTAAACATAGGAGTGCCATGCATCAGGGCTAAGTGTTCAGTATGCATGGGGCTCAAAGGTGAACCAATTTATTTGAAGTAAAGGGACTGAAAGGATAGCATGGATCTTATTGAAAGCAGACTGGTAACATCAAGATTTATGTCTCGTACACATGGTCAGACTTTCCGAGAAAAAAAAAAAGTCAGACATCCTTTATTTCCTCGGAAAGTCCGGCTGTGTTTAGCCTCCATCTGACTATTTTGGTCGGAAGTCCGACAGACCTTAGATTAAGAACCTGTTCTCTATCTTTCCGTCATACTTCCGACGGACTCACGATGGACTTTTGCATGGTCAAAAGTCCAACCATGTGTACGAGGCATTAGAAAGTGTTTTGCTACGGTGCATTAAGGCACATGCATTATGCATGGGCTGCCAATGTACCACAATGGAAAAAATAGGCACATGACCCCTTTTAGGATTGTATTGCCACACAATCTACACTTTACTCTACACTGTCTAGAGGTGCCATTTACAAAAAAAAAAAAAAAAAAAAAAATGCTTTCTCATGTAGCTTAAAGAAGAGCTTCAGCCAGGTTCCAAAAAATAAAAAAGTCAACAGCTACAAATATTATACTTGTTGACTTTTTATAAACAGACATTTACCTTTCCAGGGATCTAGCACCGTTCTTACCTGGGCCAGTTCTCTGTCTTCCGGTCCCTGGCACTGGCATATTAACTGTGAGAAGCCATCTGCGACTCCTTGTGGTCTCACAGCTGGCTTCCCTTTGCACATGCACAAGTCACATTGCACCCTATGAATGGTCCTGCAGCCGCCTGTAACCTGTGAAATATCCCAGAAGGTTGTGGGGGATGCAACTTCCAATCGGATAGTTTAAGCGATCTGAGTGGAAGCAGGTACCTGCCAAAACTAACTACATGCTCCTCCCCAAAAATACATTTTTTAAATATAGTAGAGGTGAGGAGGGAGGAAAGGAAAGACCGAAACGTCATGTTTTGGTTGAAGTTCTGCCGTAACACAATGAAAAAAAAAAAAAAAAAATTCTACCTTGATAGGTTCTAATGTAAAACAACTGTTACCATTGATAAAAAGGAAGAAAACACAAAAAAGGAGACAAAAAGTTTACACATGGTAAGCAAATAAAATCAACAAACAAAAGACATAGTGGAGGGGGGGGGGGGGGGGGGATTTACCAAAACTAGAGCGTGCAAAATCTGGTGCAGCTCTGCATAGAAACCAATCAGCTTCCAGATTTTATTGTCCAAGCCTAACTGAACAAGCTGAAGTTAGAAGCCGATTGGCTGCTATGCACAGCTGCACCAGATTCTGATTTCACCAGTATTAGTAAATCTCCCCCAATAGTGTATATTAAAGTGGTTGTAAACCCTTTAACCTACTGGTAAGCCTAGATGCTTGAAATATCTCCCACACCTGCACGGTCTAGGAGATATCTGCAAATCGCCGCAGGGGACGATTAGTTCTGCGCATGCGCCGAAGTTAGGAAGGGCACGTTGTGCCGTTTCTAACTCAGGTCATGCAATGAGTGGGTCATGCTGTGAGTGGAGGCTCCCGCGCGCATGCCTTGACGTCACGCGACTCCGGACACTCACAGAGCCGGAGTTCACGGCCCCGGAGGAAGAGGGGTGAAGAATGGGCGCTCGCTACTCGTGAGGAAGACGGGGACATCGCAGGCTTCTCCTGCATGCAAGTCTCATATAATGGGCTACTATGCGATGCACAGTAGCCCATTATGCTGTACCTTTGCAGGGAAACAGAGGAAGTAACACTCATCAGGGTTTACTTCCTCTTTAATGGAACATACTGCCCAATTTGAACCGAGAAAGATGGACACCTTTCAGCACAAAATGTTGGGTCAAGGGCCGCACATCTTTCACATTCCCAACAATGCAGACTATGGAGAATAAAAAAAAAGTATATGTAAAAGCAACACTTTTTTCCTAGTTGTGGAATAGGGAAGGTTTAGACCTCCCGCCAATTTTGTTTTTGCTGGCTTTGACCCTGCTGAGGACATTCACCCTGGTTGTCCTTGTGACCATTGTCATCGAGACAGAAAGATGAGAAATCTAAAATTTTTGACTTGTCACAGAAATATGAAGTGAGAGTAAGCTGGGGATACAATAGTAGGATTTTAATAAACATTTTTGGTTGTGAGAACATTGCAAGACCATTTGTGAGTAGTATTATGTGAATAGATTGGAGGGAGGAAAAAAAAAAAAAAAAAAACACTTTGATAATTAGAGGTTCGGGACCTTAAGCCCCTCTTTATCTATTAAAGACATAGGTCTTTTTTTTTCTTTTTTTTTAAGGGTTTTAGGAATAGGCTCACGCACTTTAAGAGAAATAATATGAGATTTCTCTCTTACTTTTTTTTTCCCCCACTATAATAATTAGTGGCTTGGGACTTATAGTCTCTCTCAATTTAACCAACGACACATTTTGTTTTCTCTCCTCCTCCCTCCCCCCTCTTTCCTACCCTGCCTCCTGTCCCCTTTCCTTTCCTCTGTCCCATCCCCCTTATCTTTGGGGTCTTCTCTCCTGAGGTCCTTAACTTTAAACAGGGGAAAATATTAAAATGAGAGCACATTAGGCAGTTGAGGAGCATAGGGACCTTGCATTTGGTACACTTTACCCACCGAAGACTAAAAGCATAAGGGAATATAATGAGACCATTTATGTTAACTGTCTTTATGTCAATGTATACATGTATTTTTATATGTTATTGTAAGGTTTATAAAATCTCAAATTATATAAAAAAAAAAAAAAAAAAAGACAACATTTAGAAGGGAAATCGAAGGAAAAAAGGTAAGTGAACCAACAATGTACTTGCTTAAAGCAGGGCTCCACCCTATAGTGGAACTTCCCGCTCATCTGAACCCCCCCCCCCCCCCCCTCTGGTGTCACATTTGACACCTTTCGGGGGGGTGCAGATACCTATTAAAGACAGGTATTTACACCCACTTCCGGGAGTCCTCTCTGCAGGTACTAACCCCCAGCCAGAACTGCTCGGATGATGGGGGCAAGCTTACTGAGGAGAAACAGGAAGTAAGAAATTCAGACAAAGAAAAAAAATAAAAAAAAAAGGGAAATGATAGGAAAAGGTAAATGAACGAACAATGCACTAGCTTAAAGGAACCTATTTAGAAAATAAAAAAACTTTTACAACCCCTTTAATATCCCTCAATAAAATGTCAAAAACAAGCTCAAAGAAGGTTTTCTGAGTCTGCATGTATCTATTGCCCCATCCACCAGCATTATGGAGTAGGGATTGGTCACAAAACGAAATTATGCTTTATTACAATCCTTCCACAATGCCCTTTGCTAAACAATTGAATGATGAATTTCCAGGATCATGGGAGGCAAGTACAGCGGGAATAGGGGGGGGGGGGGATGGTGGGAGCCCAGAGTTAGGTCACCTAATGCCACGTACACACGGTTGGAATTTCCGATGGAAAAAGTCAGATAGGAGCTTTTCATCGTATATTGCGACTGTGTGTATGCCCCATCTGACTTTTTCTGTCAGAATTTCCGACGGACTTATGCCGCGTACACACAATCACTTTTTGTGATAAAAAAAACGACGTTTTCAAAAACGTCATTTAAAATCACTGTGTGTGGGCAAAACGTTCTTTTAGGTCTTCAAAAAAACGACCAAAAAAAAATTTGAACATGCTTGAATTTTTTGTGTCGTTTTTCAAAACGTTGTTTTTTCTGTCATAAAAAAGTGATGGTGTGTGGGCAAAACGATGTTGAAAACGACGTTTTTAAAGCCACGCATGCTCAGAGGCAAGTTATGAAACGGAGATTCAATGGAACAGAGTGCCGTCGAACGTGATGTACGTCACCACACTGCTAGAGCATTTTGGAAAAACGATGGTGTGTATGCAACGTCGTTTTGGAAAATGAAGTTTGAAAAACAACGTTTTTTTTTCATCACAAAAAGTGATCGTGTGTACGCGGCATTAGATAGAGAGCAGGTTCTCAATTTTTCAGACGGAAAATCCGTTCGTCTGAATGGAATTCCGACGGGGAAAAAAAACACGCATGCCTGGAAACAATTTGACGCATGCTTGGATGCATTGAACTTAATTTTTCTCGGCTCGACGTAGTGTTGTACATCACCGCGTTCTTGACGGTCGGAATTTGTTGTGACCATGTGTATGCAAGCCAAGCTTGAGCGGAATTCCGTCTGAAAAACCATCCAATTTTTTTCAACTGAAAATCTGTTTGTGTGTACGCGGCATTACAGATTTTCTGGAAAGGTGAACTTATACTTTAACTTCTTAAGGACCGCCTCCTGCACATATACGTCAGCAGAATGGCTGAGCACATCCACGTATATTTACGTTGGTTCTAGTACCCAGCCGTGGGTCACTGGCGCGCGCCCGCGGTGTGCTCCCGTGACCCGGTCCGAAGCTCCGGGACCACGGGACTCGCGGACCCGATCTCCGCTGGAGTGCGGCGATCGGTCCCCGGAGCTGAAGAACGAGGAGAGCCGTGTGTAAACACGGCTTCCCCGTGCTTCACTGTGGCGGAAGCATCGATCGCGTCATCCCTTTTATAGGGGGGACGCGATCAATGTCACACCTACAGCCACACCCCCCTACAGTTGTAAACACACACAGGAACACATAACTCCTACAGCGCCTTCTTGTGGTTAACTCCCAAACTGCAACTGTCATTTTCACAGTAAACAATGCAATTTAAATGCATTTTTTGCTGTGAAAATGACAATTGTCCCAAAAATGTGTCAAAATTGTCCGAAGTGTCTGCCATAATGTCGCAGTCACAAAAAAATTAAAAAAAAAAAAAAAAAAAAAAAAAAAAAAAAAACACACGCTGATCGACCACCATTAGTAGTTAAAAAATAAAATAAAAAAATAAATGCAATAAAACTATCCCTTATTTTGTAAACGCTATAAATTTTGCGAAAACCAACCGATAAGCGCTTATTGCGATTTTTTTTACCAAAAATAGGTAGAAGAATACGTATCGGCCTAAACTGAGGAAAAAATAAATTATATATATTTTGGGGGGATATTTATTATAGCAAAAAGTAAAAAAATATTGAATTTTTTTCAATATTGTCGCACTATTTTTGTTTATAGCGCAAAAAATAAAAACCGCAGAGGTGATCAAATACCACCAAAAGAAAGCTCTATTTGTGGGGAAAAAAGGATGCCAATTTTGTTTGGGAGCCACGTCCCACGACCGCGCAATTTTCAGTTAAAACGACGCAGTGCCGAAACGCAAAACGGGGCAAGGTCCTTTAGCTCCATTTTGGTCCGGGTCTTAAGTGGTTAAGGTAAGCTCAGTAAGACATCCCATACGTCAGCCATTTTTTTTGTTCAACCAGCGTGTTGAACAAAAAATAAATAGATTCCCACATCTACATATTTGACGCTGCCCTGCTAACCAACTGTGCTCTGCTCACCTCCCATCCTCTGCCCCCCTGAGATTTTTTACTGCAACCCCCACATTAGACTGGCTAGATCCGGCCCTAACATAGCCCCTACCCAGACAAAACTAAAAAGACAAAAGGGAGCCCATGACTGTTTTTTTATGTAACGACAGGAAGACTTTTATGGTAGGTAATGAAGCACTAGAGGTTTTATCTCCCATTGTTAAGAATAACACAAGGTTGCTTTAATTCATGCTGTGAAGGAAGAGGCCATTCACCAGTTTGCATTGTATTGATATTACTGAGAAAAAGACCCACTCAATCATCTTAAATTTCCACTTCTCATATATAAGAAGGCCAGTATGGTGGCCTGAGTTTATGGGAGGAGCCCGGAGGGTATTTAAGCAGCCCACTCACACATGCTCTTTGTCGGTTCAGTGTGCGGTACTACACGTCACTGGGCCGACTCTTCCCAGCTCAACTCATGTCCGCGAGTCTGCGCATTCAATACTGCGAGTGCACGTTGGTCAGGGAGTCCACGTATATCGTCTTGTTGAGCACCTGTGTATTGTCCTGATTTTCTCAAACCAATGCAAGATCCAGTCCAAGTTCTCAAACTAGACCAAGCATCAGTAGCAGACTTAGCTTTGTGGGCGCACTTCCCCACCTGATAGAACAGCATTTCAATCTTCATCCCGGCAGTGTCAGCCAAGCCACCATAGGCTTTTGCGTGCATTTTTCGTCCGCCACTGGTTCTCCAAACCTTGGCCCCCAGAAATTCTCTTAAATTTCTGCTTCACCCAGTATTCATCACGTCTCGTGCTGTACCCCATTGTGGCAGCTGCCCAGGTCTGGGGCCACACTTGAACTGGACAGATAGTGTTCTTTACCACAGACAATCAGGCCACAGCCGACTTCATCAATTAAGGTAGATCAAGCCTCTCCCCATCACGTCCTTCCTGCGCAGGCTCGCGCAGCTGTCACTCCGTCACCAGTTTAATATCTTCTGTAGACATATTCCAGGCAAATGCAAAAATCACATATGATACTCTGTCCCATTCCAACCTTACTTTGTTTTTCCAGCAAGAGCCTGGAGCCGACCCAATAACCATCCCTGTCCCACCCTGGTCATTGCTGACGATGGACTAAAGTAGCATCTCACCAACTCAACCCAGCTTATTAACCACTCCTTGGCACGCAACACACTGAAGGCCTATCGCACTGCTTGGAACACTAACCGCTAATTTTTGGCCACTTGCCTCGGAGCAGCAACGTTAGACATGTCCTAGCCTTCATATCGTATTGCCACACGCAGCTGACCCTTTCTCACAATACTATCACGCCATATCTAGATGGCGTCCAGCATTTCCTGTCCCTGCAGGACCCCAGTAAACTGTCAGTATTCTCGAGCCCATGCAGTCAAGTCCCTCCTACAAGGCATACAGAAGCACCAACCTGTAGTCAGTGGCAAGCGCCTACCTTTCAAGAGTGCCCTCTTTAGGGACATATCTGAAATCCTTACTCGTTCCCCATTTAGGGCCTTGCCCAGCATAGTCACCCAAGCAGTCATCTACCAGGCCTTCTACGGTTCCCTACGACCTAGTGAATTTACAGTCAGTGGCTCCGGCAGTCAGAGATGCCACCCGACTCGCTTTCGAACCCCTACACTCTGTCTGCAAACTCAACAAACCAGCCCTCGGGGTTGACATCAACCTGTTTCAGACTAACAATGCCTGACGCCCAGTGAGGGTGCTCGACTGACTACTGCTCCATCTACCCAGCCAATCTGATGGTAGCTTGTTGCTACCCTTTCTAAACCAGCTCCCTGAGTGGCAGCTAGTTTGTCAAGCATGTCAAAATCCTAAGCAACTTGGGCTTCAAACCCCAGTCAGTTCTCTGGACATTCTTTCCGAATTAGAGCAGCCTCAACTGCCTCACAACAGGGAGTACCAGACCACGTAATCAAGATACCAGGCTGATGGGAAGTCTGCTTGTTTTGCCACATACATCCCAAATCCTCAGGAAGGAATGGCACAAGCCTTTACCAAGCTGGCTCAATAAATACAAGAAATCAATATAAGCCATTTCCCTATCTGAGTCTTTTGCCCCCTTTTATTGGCATACTGACCAGACCACCAAGGCACACTTCAGGTCTATTTATGTTGCAAGTCTTGTCGCGTGTTTATGTGATCCACATCACTCTCAGTCAGAGGGCCACGACCATAAATAAGAAGGCCAGTATGGTGGCCTGAGTTTATGGGAGGAGCCCGGAGGGTATTTAAGCAGCCCACTCACACATGCTCTTTGTCGGTTCAGTGTGCAGTACTACACGTCACTGGGCCGACTCTTACTAGCTCACCTCATGTCCGTGAGTCTGCGCATTCAACACCCTCCCGCCCTTCCCTTTTTCAGGGCACTTCTCAGCATATCCTTCTTCAACAACTACCCATTACTTACTTTGGGTATGCCCCCGTTTCTTGGCATACTGACCAGACCACCAAGGCACACTTCAGGTCTATTTATGTTGTAAGTCTTGTCGCGTGTTAACGTGATCCACATCACTCTCAGTCAGAGGGCCACTACCATAAACACATCTATACTGTATACATATAGGTGCTATTGACGTGAAATTTTCACCACGTCGGTAAAAAAACATGCAATTCATACATACAAACACACCAAAACAAATACGTTCAGAAATTAAGGTATGTGTCATAAAATGGTATGACACAGGGAAAAAGTATGACACAGGGAAAAAGTATTGAACACATGAAGAAAGGGAGGTGCAAAAAGGCATTGAAAGCAAAGACACCAGCTGTAATTAGAAAGAATTCCTGTTCCTTGTCAGTGTAAATTAATATCAGCTGGTTCAGTCTCAATTGATGGCCTATAATAAAGTGTCTCATTACCAAGGTGTCAAACAAGATAGACCAGCAAAATGCATCATGAGATCTGTCACTGGCACCTTCATTCCAGGACAATACAGTGTCCCGGAATGAAACTGACACAGCCACCCCCCCCCCCCCCTGGGCCAATCTGATACCCCCAAAAAAGGCCGCCACATCACCGCTTTACTCACTGACAGTACTTGTCCTGGTCGGGAATGCCTGGAGGATCACAGTCCCCGCCCCCTGCTTGTGATTGGAGAAATCATAAATCCTGCCTCTTGTGTCCAATCACTGTGCTGTGACTCGTTACAGAACAAGCTGATTTTTGGGAAGGGAGGGTGTCCCTGAATGGTAGTTTGGAAATGTGGTCACCCTAGTATTTAGCGCCTGGTTGCTTCAAAGTACCGGTGCTATTTAAAGAGGAGATTCGCCCTAAATATAGTCTTTCTCATGTGATCCAGCATACTGGCGTCAGCGCCAGTATGCTGTTTTTTTTTAAATCCCCCACTTACTGTGTAATCTTTATTTTTTTATTTCTTTCCCCCGTGGTGGATGGCGCCTGTATAGCGCGTCACGGCTTCCGAAAATACCCGACTCGGGTATTTCCGGCGCAATGCGGCGCCTGCGCACAGACCTAGGAGCTGACTGCGCCAGCGCCATATTTCTCCGAGTCCTACGGCTATGGCGCGTCACCCCCTTCGAAAAAAGCCGAAATAGGACTCGGAGAAATACTGCGCCTGCGCAGTCAGCTCCTAGGTCTGTGCGCAGGCGCCACATGGCACTGGAAAAACCAGAGTCCAAAATCGGCTATTTTTTTGGAAGCCGTGATGGGCTATACAGGCACCATCCACCGCGGCGAAATAAATAAAAAATAAAGATTACACAGTAAGTGGGGGATTTAAAAAAAAACAGCATACTGGCGCTGACGCTAGTATGCTGGATCACATGGGAAAGACTATCTAGGGTGAACCTCTGCTTTAAATTTAGAGTGGGGGGGGGTCAAAGTGTTAATTGAACTCTGATCCAGTTAAAGCGGTTGTACAATTTTTTTTTTTTTTTTTAAACCTGCAAGGCAAAAGCCATAATGAGCTAGTATGCACCGCATACTAGCTCATTATGAAATACTTACCTCTGAATGAGGAGAAGAGAACTTACCTGGTCCACGCTGAGCGAGATGTCATCTTGACTCGGCGTGTCTTCTAGGTATCGCCGCTCCAGCGCTGTGATTGGCTGGAGCGTGCGCGCGGGAGATTTGAAATCGGCAAGGTCCGGCGGCCACAGGTCCTTTCGCCATAGATTCCCCCTGCGCATGCGCCGCTGCACCACGGCACCCTGTCGTTATGGCCTACCGAGCCGGGGCGTGCATGCCATGCAGTGTTCCTGGTTCCAGGACCCTGTTGGTGTGGAGCATTTGAGCTGCAGGGAGCCCAGTGGTCAACTGGGTTCCCAGTCCTGAAGATCCCAAGCGGTATAGCTGTTCGGTGGGAAGTCCATCTGAGGAGAGCCAATGAGAGGCTGGTGATCCAATAGGGTCTCGACAAACCAATGGGGATCAAGGTATCCGGACACTGAGAGGCTGGTCACCTGTCAGTCGGTACCTGAAAGCAACTTGAGGGAGACCCAGGCGTAACTCTACCAAGGAGGTTCATCTTTGTAACCACAATCAGGAGGGTCTGTGGAAGAGCTTTCTCCTTGAGTCCAGTACAGGAGGGTCTGTGGCAGAGACTGTTCCTTAAAGGTTCGAGCAATACCCTGGCTGCCAGGCCGGTGAGAGAGGCCTGTCCGGGTATGCTATTCCCACTCAAGCAGGAGTGGCGCAAGAAGTGTTACACGTGGGAACAGGATTGTTTCCCTATTGCTACGCCTGAATTTCACCACAAGTTTTATTGTTTTTACTAGGCTGGGTAATAAAGAGCACAGAAAAAAAAAAAAAAAAGCGGTCGTGGACATTCTGTTACTACTGCTATTTGCACCATACACCCCTAAGACGGCGGAGGAGCCATGAGGTAACATGCCACCCAAAACAAACCAGCAGCTCCTTCGGGGGTAGTGCTAAAGGTAAAAGCAAAGAGCTCTCTCAAGACCGTCACAACCTTATTGTTGCAAAACATACTGACATTGGTTACAGAAGGATTTCTAAACTTCTGAATGTTCCAGTGAGCACTGTTGGGGCCATAATCCAGGAGGTGGAAAGAACATAATTTCACCATAAACTGGCCATGACCAGGTGCTCGTCACAAGATTTGACAGAGGAGTGAAAAGAATTATCAGAAGAGTTGTCCAAGAGGCAATGATCATTTGTGGAGAGCTTCAGAAAGACCTGGAATTAACAGGTACAATTGTTTCAAATTGTCCCAAAATAATAAGTAAATCACTCAACCGCCATGGCCTGTATGCACGTTCACCACGCAAAACTCCATTGCTGAAGAAAAAGCATGTTGAAGCAGTGTCGTCACTAGGGTTGGTGTGACTTGGCGCGGCAAAACATGATGTCCCCCCCCCCCCCCCGTCTATCCTGCCAGGCGCCCTTCACCCCCAAATGGCCCCTGTAAATTATAGTATAGGGCAGGCTAGAGTGGCATAGAGCAGTCTGGGGTTGTATAGGGCAGGTTGGGGTAGTATAGGGCAGGTTGGGGGGGGGGGGGTATAGGGCGGGTTTTGGTGGCAAAGGGCAGGCTGGGGTGGTATAGGGCAGGTTGCGGTGGCATAGAGTAGGCTGGGGTGGTATAGGGCAGGTTGGTATTTTATTTAGTGGATGACCCGTGGGTGACATGTAAAGCATGCCCGGAAATTAAGACACTTGAACTGCTGTGTCCTTGCCTCTTTCTCCTTGAATGAAGGAGTCTGTGGGAGGTGTGGAGGGGCAGCCACACCCCCAGCTCCACCCACCAACTTTGGCTGCCTCCGGAGATATTGGAGATCCCAGTGGGACAGCACAACATTTAGACAAGCCTGTGAAACACTGGGAGAATATAGTCTGGTCAGGCGAGACCAAAATTTAATGAAGATGAAAAGGACGGAGGACATTTTGGCAAAACAATTATCCCAAACACAAAGTCAAGGAAACTCAATTGTTTTCAAAAGAAAAAACATTTTTGGGCTGGAGTTATGCCGCGTACACACGATCACTTTTTGTGATGAAAAAAAAAAGTTGTTTTAAAAAACGTCATTTAAAATGAGCGTGTGTGGGCAAAACATCGTTTTATGTCTTCTGAAAAACTACCAAAAAAAAAAAATCGTTTTTCAGAATGTCGTTTTTTGGTGTCATAAAAAGTTATTGTGTATGGGGCAAAACGACGTTTAAAACAACGTTTTTAAACCCGCGCATGCTCAGAAGCAAGTTATGAGACGGGAGCTTCAATGGAACAGAGTGCCGTCGAACGTGTCTTACGTAACCGCGCTTTGCAAGAGCATTTTCAGAAAACGATGGTGTGTAGGCAACGTTGTTTTTTAAAATTAAGTTTGAAAAACGTTTTGTTTCGCGAGATAAAATTACGTTTTTTTTCCATCACAAAAAGTGATCGTGTGTACGCGGCATTAGACTTAAAAAAATTTACCTATGCCAACTTACATACCAATTCAACTTAAAGCAGAGCTCCACCCTAAAGTGAAGTCGCGCTGATCGGCACCCTCCCCCCCTCCGGTGTCACATTTGACACCTTTCAGGGGGGAGGGGGGTGCAGATACCTTTCTAAAGACAGGTATTTGCACCCACACGTCTCGGGCAAAAGATGGGTATTTTCTTACATCCCATCCGTCCCCCGTTGTGTGCTGGGAACACTCGGCTCCAATCGGTGGGCGCAACGCGACTCGCACATGCGCCGTAGGGAACCGGGCAGTGAAGCCGGAGCGCTTCACTTCCTGGTTCCCTCACCGTGGATGGAGGGGGAGCAGCAGGGTGATGAGCGATCGCTCATCCTCTGCTGCGGACGGCGCTGGACTCCAGGACAGGTAAGTGTCCTAATATTAAAAGTCAGCAGCTGCAGTATTTGTAGCTGCTGGCTCTTAATATTTTTTTTTTGAGCGGACATCCGCTTTAATGACAAACCTTAGGCCTCGTACACACGACCGTTTTCCTCGACAGAATCCATCAAGAAACTTGGTGGCAGAGCTTTTTTGCAGAGAAAAACAGTCGTGTGTATGGCCTCGTACACACGACCGAGGAACTCGTCGTAAATGAAACATCGTTTTCCTTGACGAGTTCCTTGTCGAGAATCTTGACAAGCTTTCCTTGTGTCCACACTGTCGAGAAAACTGACGTGGAACTCAAAAAAAAAGAAAAAAAAAAAAAAAAAAAAAAAAAAAGGGAGAACAAGTCCTCTCTTTCTTCATCGGGAGTCCCAATTTCCTCGTCGTGTTTCTCGTTGGGCTGGTTTACAACAAGAAACACGTTTGTGTATATGCCTAGAAACCCGCGCATGCTCAGAGTAAAGTATGAGACGGGAGTGCACTTTCGGTAAAAGTAGCGTTCCTAATGGAAATGGCACATTCGTCACGCTGTAACAGACTGAAAAGCGCAAATCGACTCTCACCAAACTTTTACTTAACACGCAGTAACATGAGATTAGCCAAAGCAGCCCCAAGGGTTGTGCCAGTGGAATGGAACTTCCCCTTTATAGTGCCGTCGTACGTGTTGTTTGTCACCGCGTTTGAGAACGACGAGATTTTGTCTTGACAGTGTGTACGCAAAGAAAGCTTGTCAAGATTCTTGACAAGCCTGACAAGAAACTAGTTGAGGAAAACAATGTTTCTCGGTCATGTGTACGAGGCCTCAATGTTTCCTTGTTGATCTAAAGATTAAACTTCTCTAGTTTCCTGTTGTGCTCTTCTCCAGAATACACTCTTCTCAAGAACACTTACTAAATTCCTTTAGTACTGTTTCCTCATTCCTGCATGTTGTAAACGATCTTCGGTGGTTTAAAGTGGTGATGCACTGATAGCGGTATCGTTGCCGATGCCCAGTATTTTAACAAGCACTCTCACTCGTGAAAATACTCGGATTCCCGAAACCGATATTTTGCGGTGCAATTTGCGTCCATACAAAATGGATGGGCTCTGTCTTCCGGCACCCTCCAATTGTCTGTAAACACAGAAACGGGGATCTGCCTATGTAAACAAGGAAGATCTTTTCCCATAGTAAAGGCACCACACTGTATACACGAAAACTCTGGCTAGGCACACAGTAACCCTTTGATCACCCTAAATGTTTAACCCCTTCCCAGCCAGTGTCATTAGTACAATGACAGTTCATATTTTTAGTATTAGGCCCTGTACATGCGATCAGACCGGTCCCATGAGAATGGTCCGACGCTGAAAAAACGAAGCTCGATGCTTCCAAGCATGCTGTCATGGACCATGAAATACTGAAATCCTAATTCATGTATTACAGAAGATGTAATTCTGAACCCCCGCCAGGTCAACAGACTCATAAGAAATACTCATTGTCCATTGTGTGATAACCCTATCTAAAGCCTTTCTATTCTCAGGTGTAAATGACTTCTGCCCTGTCTCAATTCTCCAGACGGCTCCATTGTTCTGTGGCTGGCTATTGTGTACATTGATTGACCCCCTGGGGCTTTTGTCTGAAAACACATCACAGGCCAGCCACACATATTCAGGCTATTCAAACTTTGGGACCAATCTCTGCGGAGACAGTTTCAAGTCCTCATTTGCATGGTTTAAGAGGACCAGAGTGAAAACTGAATACTTTACAATGGACCAATAGGAAAGCGGTTGTTGGGGGCGGGATGTTCCAAATCCTGTATAAAGTGTGCTGTGTACTTTCATTAAAGTGTGTCCTGTTAGATCCAGTATTAAGCCATGGCTAATGTGTGGATTATTCAGCGATTCCAGGGATATTCCTAGTCGGGGAATATTGGGGTGATTTCTTTTATAGAAGAAGAAGGGAGAGGATGGCGGAGATATGCTCTAATACCGTCACACTGGATGGCAGCAGCGGGATTTTCCCTTCTACCTTCCTTTACACCAGGATTCCAAGCAGACACTGGGAACAGTGAATGGAAGACTGGTACACCCGGCTTAAAAGAAATACACGGAAAGGACTACTGGAAGTTTGTGGAAGGATTGCTAGCAGCAAAACCGAGCGTGTCATCATAGCAGAATAAATGGAGCTAGACCAGGAGAACTCGGTTGCAGCAAGGCCTGCAGTACAGAAGATGGGGACACCAGTGATTCAGGATGAGGAATCACCAGCTAACAAGCTAATAAGAGAGAAATTAGCATGGTTCGGTCCGAACCCAACGGCGGATGTGGTGCTGAAAGTGATGACCCTGGTAGCGGAGGAGGCTAAACAAATAAGAAACGCAGAACTACAGTTAAAACTGGCAGCAGTTCAACAAGCAGCCGCACATTCTCCAAACAGTGAGTACAGCACAGCAGACACAAGGAAGATTCCGTTTAGAGCTTTTAAAGCTTTTGATGAGAAAGAACGAGAGCGGCAACATGAGCTGAGAATTGCAGAAATACGACGATCGGTGACAACGCCTAAAGAAGCAGCACCAAATGAAAGACAGGAGATGGTGAACCTCTATCCCCAGACACCAGTTGCAGAGACAGGGGATCTGATAGACTTCTCTGCTGAGGAAGAACAACCTGATGGGCCTCCAGCAGAAGAGCTGGTATCAGGGCCACACTTCACTGTGCTCTGCCCAGCCCCAAGAGCAGTAATTGTGGAGTTACAAGGAACTTCCCCAGCTGAAGCGCTGGTCACCGGACAGAGGGTTCAAGACCTCTGCCCCACCCCTGTGGCAGTTTTGGAGGCTCAGGGTGATAAGATGGCGATCACTCCCCAGCCACAGATTACAGAATGTATGGACTGTTCAGAGGATGTTATGGATTATGCATCCCCAGCAGAAGTGCTGGCAACAGGGCAGATTGCCAGCCATCTCTGCCCAGCACCGGGACCAACTGTGGAGTTCCAGGGAGCCGGGGCGGTTGGCCCCCCTCCCCAGCAACCAGCTGAGGTGGTAAAGCTCTTACTCCCAGCTGAATCACTGGCAGCAGGACAGGATGCTACTGGCGGCTGCATCCCACTACAGCTTGAGTGGATATCGGTGGATGGGACTGTGGTCTCCACTCACAGCAACCCAACGGAAGAGCTGGCAACAGAGCAGAGTGCCCCGGGCCTCTGCTTTCACCTAACAGAAGAAGGGGTTCCTGGGGTAGTGGATGGGACTTCAGTCTCCACTGGCACAACCCCAGAAAATGGTACAGGACTGAAACAGGAGGATGTCGGCTTTGCTTTGCAAGCACTGGGGGATTTTCACCTCACACCAGTGGATGGGACTTCAGTCTCCACTGGTATACCCCATACATGGTGGCCAGTTGGCCCAGATCCCCAACAGCATGATGGACTGAGCCCAGCCACCCTGTCATCTCTCCAGCGGCTGAAAGGACTCCAGGGAGAAGGGCTAGTCCAGGCCTCTCCCCAGCGGCAGACGTGTTCCCTGAGAGAGGCAGAGGATGGCGGGGTGAGTAATGCTCGGTTTGGAGCAAGTGATTTGGGGTACTGTATGGATATCGGCATTGGGGGACTGGAACTACTGACTGAATTCAGAGACAACCCATCTGGTGTCTCCGACTGGGTTGGCAGGTGTCTCCTGCCAAAAGGGGAGATGTGTGACAGGCCTAGCCGGGACAGGGGCTTTTGGAGAGGACTGAATGCGAGCCTCTTGCCGTCCGATTATGGGCCAGGGCCGCAAAGCAGGAAGGCGGATGGGTTATCCTGGCAGACAGTCCTGGAACCTTAAGACTACTTGCCCAACATCCTCGAGTGACCCGTTTGGGTCCCACTGCAGATGTTGAACTATTTCCCAGGGGGAGTAATGTCATGGACCATGAAATACTGAAATCCTAATTCATGTATTACAGAAGATGTAATTCTGAACCCCCGCCAGGTCAACAGACTCATAAGAAATACTCATTGTCCATTGTGTGATAACCCTATCTAAAGCCTTTCTATTCTCAGGTGTAAATGACTTCTGCCCTGTCTCAATTCTCCAGACGGCTCCATTGTTCTGTGGCTGGCTATTGTGTACATTGATTGACCCCCTGGGGCTTTTGTCTGAAAACACATCACAGGCCAGCCACACATATTCAGGCTATTCAAACTTTGGGACCAATCTCTGCGGAGACAATTTCAAGTCCTCATTTGCATGGTTTAAGAGGACCAGAGTGAAAACTGAATACTTTACAATGGACCAATAGGAAAGCGGTTGTTGGGGGCGGGATGTTCCAAATCCTGTATAAAGTGTGCTGTGTACTTTCATTAAAGTGTGTCCTGTTAGATCCAGTATTAAGCCATGGCTAATGTGTGGATTATTCAGCGATTCCAGGGATATTCCTAGTCGGGGAATATTGGGGTGATTTCTTTTATGGGAGAAGAAGGGAGAGGATGGCGGAGATATGCTCTAATACCGTCACACATGCGTCGACTTGATTCAGAGCATGCGCGGGTTTTTGGTCCTATGCTTTTGTGTACTAACCATCGTTTTGGTCCGACGGACAGATGTCCATCGGACAGATTTTAAAGCAAGTTTTAAAACTTTGGTCCGATGGACAACGGTCCGATGGGCCGTACACACGATCAATTTGGTCCTATAAAACTGGTCTTAAGGCCAGATACATCGGACCGGTCTGATTGTGTGTACGCGGCCTTATGGCCCATACACACGATCCGAATATCGCCCGACGGATCGTACGACTTTTTTCGCTTAATAATCGCAAGTAAAATAAAATAGGTTTTTAAACTCACGAAAATTATCGTACGATAGAAAAAAAAGATGGGAAGTGATGTCACGTGTTGAAATGTATTTGTATTATCGGACGACGGCTGTACTGACTAAACGAAAATCGGACGATCGGACAAGAAAAATTTTCGCGCTTGTCCGATCGAATTTAATCGGATGAACGGTCGTGATCGGCTGTCGAAAGTAGTGTACACACGATCCGAAAATCGTACGATCCATCATCGGACGATCGTTTTCGTCCGATATTCGGATCGTGTGTATGGGCCATTAGTGTCACTGGTTCCCACAAAGTGTCAAAAGAGTCAGTTAGTATCCAATCGTTAGTCACAAGTTGCTGATCGCTATTGCTAGTATAGAAATAAAAAGAATTCCATAAATATATACTATAGTGTGTAGACGTTATAACGTTTGCTTAAACCAATCAATATACAATTATATGGATTTTTTTTAAACGCAATTGGATGTTTTTTATAGCAGAAAGTAGAGCTGCATGATTAATCGTTATTGCGATTTTTTCCCCCTTGTGATCTTGACAAAGTATTTCCCGATTCTTTCCTTCAGCTCTTTAATTAGGCAAATTAGGTGGTCGCCTAAGGCCTCGCACTTACAGGGTCCTCGCGGCTGCCTAATTTGCCTCTGCTCAATCACTGTGTGATAGATCCATGCCATTTTCTGCAGCTATTTTTATTTGCTTGAATTTTTTACCCATTAGGGGCATGGTGGGGCCCCTGTGTCTAAGTTTTGTTTAAGGCCTCACAAAACCTAGAGCCACCTCTGCTTTCTATGCAGAGAATTCTCTCTGCTGAAGCCATAGTCTGCCAAGTATCACAACATTCTTTAGCAGTGGAACGAAGTCTAAACATTGTAACGATTTGTCCTTTACATCAAAGGAATACACTTTGGTCTGTAAATGAGGAAAGTTTAACCACTTTCCGACCCGCTTCACACTGATATACGTCGGCACAATGGCAGCGGTGGGCAAATGGACGTACCTGTCCTCTCCGCTCTCGCTGTGACAGTGCCTGTGGGCCCTGCAAACTCGATGTTCGCCGGCGGCCCTCGATTGTATCACGGAGAGGCAGAACGGGAAGATGCAAACAAGGCATTTCCCTGTCCTGCCTAGTGATATGACAGGGATCTACTGCTCCCTGTCATCGGGAGCAGTAATCCCTGTTATGTCAATTGAAGCCCCCCCCCCACAGTTAGAATCACTCCCTAGGACACACTTAACCCCTTCATCGCCCCCTAGTGTTTAACCCCTTTCTTGCCAGTGTCATCTACACAGTAATCAGTGCATTTTTATAGCACCGATAGCTGTATAAGTAACAATGGTCTTAAAACAGCATCAAAAGTGTCCGATGTGTCCACCATAATGTCTCAGTCACGATAAAAATTGCAGATCGCCACCATTACTAGTAAAAAAATAAATAAAAAAAAAGCCATAAATCTATCCCCTATTTTGTAGACGCTATGGGCCAGATTCAGGTACATTGGTGCATATATTGACCGGAGTAGCGCACCTCCTTTACGTTAGACCGGCGCAATGTAGAGGCGCAATCACCGTATCCTCGTATTTGTGCAGAAATTTGCGCTGGTGCAACGTAATTCCCGAGGCGTAAGGTGGTACAATTCAAATTGGGAAGGACGTGGGCGTGTAACATTGAAATGAGCCGTGACCCCATGCAAATGAAGGGCCGGCCGGATCACGCATGCACGCTTGAAGCAGACCATGGTCAGCACCTCTGTGCGCATGCTCACAACTCGGCACAGCGCAATCAGTGAGATTGGAAGTGGACCCGGTCAACTTAGTGAGCTACGCAGAGAGCTTAAATAGACAGACACAAACGCACTTCCTTTGCAAAAGTACATCCCTTTGTATCCCTCCCTATACAGCAAGGTGCTTTTGTTCTGTTTGTTCGCGTTTGTTGCGTTGTGACTTGACTTGTTTGATATATTTATTGAATGTTTGATCTAGTGTTTTGTATAATATATTTGAAAGTGTTTTTTGGTGACAGACTTTTTTGTTGATAGATTTTGTTTGATTATTTTGTTGCTTGATTTTTCCTGCTTGTTTTTGTGAGTGATTTTTGGTGATTGTTTGGGAGAGAGTTGTTGTATGAATATGACTGAAAAGGAAGCGCAAGACCAATTTTTCTTTGGGGGAGAAACAAATTATTACCCGGGCCCTTACCCAATATGGGCGTTTCCTGCACGGCCCGGAGAGTGCCAACACCACCCCAGCCAGGAAGAAGGAGATATTGCAGAACATCACCGACCAGGTCAATTCATTGGGGGGAGACCCGGACACGCCAGGGGATCGCCAAGAAGATCAATGATCTCCGGCGTCTGGTCCGTGGGAAGCTGGGGCAGATGGCAGCACATGCCAGGGGCACTGGAGGGGGCCCACCATGCCCTGTTAGGCTGACAGCGGAGGAGCGTGCGGTGGCCCAGACCTTTAACAGGCAGCAAGTGGAGGGCCTGCCTGGCTTTGACTCCATTGAGGAGGCCGTGAGGACAGGCAAGGTTTCTTTTTCTATCTGGTGTGTAGCATGTGTGGGGGGGGGGGGGGTGGGGAAGGGAATATGTGGCAAGTGTGTGGATCCTCCAACCTGTGAATGTTTTGTGTCATCCACAGATGTGCAGGGCCGTCTGGGCTGACCGCACCATCCCAGGGACAACAGCCTGATGAGGACCCCCAGACAATGCCGGAGTCCTCGGAGGAGGAGGGAGGATGTCATGTCAGCCAACGGATTGTTGTTTTTGGAGGAGTCTTCCTCTCTGGCTGGCAGCAGCCAGCCCTCCATAAGGGGTAGCCCCTCCCACTCCTCCTCCAACAGGGCTCCTCTCCCAAGGGCCTCCCCTTCTCCCCGGCCACAAGCCTCAGCTGGAGGCAGGAAGTTGTCCCAGAAGACCAGGGGGGTGGCCGAGGTTCTGCCTGCCAATCTCAGAATGGACCAGGCCCTTCAGTCCCGCCATCTGGGACAGGTCAGCCAGACTTTGGGGCGGATGGAGGAGAGCCTGTCCTCCATAAAGGATACGCTTGGGGACCTGGACTGCCACTCCCGGGCTCTTACAAACTGCCTAAACTAACTGCAGACGTTGGGCAGGATGTGAGGGCCCTCACCCAGGCTATCCAGGCCAATACGGCAACACTAAATGCTGGCCTGAACAAAATAGGCGTGGCCTTGGAGGGCAGGCCGCCAGAGACCAGGGGCTGCTCCTCCTTCCCTGGATTACCCCCCCCCCCATGAGTCCACCCTGAGGAGCCGGGGGCGCCCCAGGCGTGGGTCACGCCAGCAGCATTAATTTTGTTTCCCCCCTTTTTTTTTGTTTTTTGCTGGTCATTTTTTTAATTTATTTTTGGTTTTAACTGATTTTTGAATATGGTGACAATCCTGCCGGAAAAGGGGTGTCACCCTCATTTGTGGTAGAGAAGGGTTCCCCAGGAACAGGGGGAAGTGATCCCCAGGTCCGTGTGAATGGTGTATGAATGTACAGTGACATAATTGGAGCCGTGGCGTGGCGTTGCTGCTCACAAGTCCTGCATGGTGGGCTTGTGCTAATCCAATTTAATGAGGATGTGGGGTGTGTAGGGACCACAGTGGTGTGCATGCATGCATTCTCATTGTGCCATGATTAATGTGTGTGTTAATCTGTGTGTTTAACGTGCAAAGATGCCTAATGTGAGCTGTCTCCTGGCTGCTCTTCCCTCAGAAGACGGGGTAGCCTCGGTTAGGGGGGGGGGGGGCAATTGTCTGGCTCGGGGGTCAGGTCATCACGTATGTCAATCTCCAGGCCCTTTCTCACTGCGAAGTTGTGCAGCATGCACCGATGATCTGACATACCAAGTTTGGGGAATACATCAGGGTATCCCCAGACTTATCCAGGCATCGGAAACGTGACTTCAGGAGGCCAAAGGTGCGCTCTACGACTGCACGGGTTTTGGCGTGTGCTTCATTGTATCTTTCCTCTCCTAGGGTTTAGGGGGTTCCGTATAGGAGTCATGAGATGGGGTCCCAGTGCATATGCAGAGTCACCTGGAAGGGAAAAGACAGGAGGATGTTAGATGTTAGTAGTGCATGTGCCCCTTGTGATTTCTGCATCATGGGGGGGGGGGCGGGCGGACAGTCATGCCTGACTCCCATGTCACTCACCAACCAGCTAGGTGTCCCCATACATGTTCTGATCAAATTCCATTGGGATGGGGCTCCGATTGTAGATGTAGCGGTCATTGCTGGATCCGGGGGGGTTTGGCACGGACGTGCCATATGAGGCCTTGGGCATCAGCTATCACTTGTACGTTGATGGAATGCCAATGCTTCCGATTGCGGTATATGTGCTCTGTCTCATGGGGGGGCTGGAGTGCCACATGTGTGCAATCAATGGCCCCCACGGTGCGTGGGAATCTGGCAATTCTGTAGAAATCTGTCATTGCCTTCAGCCGCAGGTCCTCAGTGGTTGGTTTGATGATTTGGTTGGCCATGCGTCTGAGGATTGCAGGGACAACCTGGTGCACACATCTGCTCATGGAGGATTGTGACATCCCAGCCACCACTCTACTTGTTCTTTGAAAAGAGCCACTGGCAAGGAAATGGAGTGTTGCCAGGACCTTGACCAGTGGCTGCACTGCATGTGAGCGTTGTGTTGGGCTGGTGATGTCCTCCTGCAGGGTTGTGGTTAATTCCATGATGGCATAAGGGGTGAATCTGAAGATGAGATACACCTCAGAATCACTCATGCCAAAGAGGTCCATGCGTGTGCGGTATATCCTCTCCTGTGCCCCCCTTCGTGCCCTCCTTTGCCCATCTAAAGTCAGTAGTATAGCTATGACAATGGATGCCCCTGGCATGTTGGCATACAGTTTGTTGTCCAGCAAGTGTGACTGCTCAGCTCGTCCCTAACAGTGTTGCTTTACCTGACATGTAGATGGATTGTCTAATTTTAAACCAGCTTTTATATGGATTCATTTTAGACAGGACGTGCAGCTGTTGCGCACAGCCTGCGCTGCACCAACTTACTTTTGTGGATTGCCGTAACTCCCTCATTTGCATATTTGCCTAGCAAATCAATGGCGTGTCTAGCGCAGTTTTGCGTGCACGGATGCGCCGGTCTATCGAAATTACGCCGCACATCTCCTGTAACGACGGCGTAATGTCTCTCTGAATCTGGCCCTATAATTTTTGCGCAAACTAATCAATATACGTTCATTACGATTTTTATTACCAAATATGTATATAGAAGAATACATATTGCCATAAAAATTGCTTTTTTTAAAAAAAAATTGGGATATTTATTATGGTAAAATGTTCAAAATATTGTGTTTTTTTTTTTTCAAAATTGTTGTGCAATTACCAAAAATATGTAGAAGAATACATATAGACCTAAGCTGAGGGAAAACGTTGTTAAATTTATATATATATATATATATATATATATATATATATATATATATATATATATATATATATATATATATATATATATATATATATATATATATATAGTGTTTTTTTTTTTTTTAATTCTAGCTATGTTTCTAGCGCATAGATAATCAAATACCACCAAAAGAAAGCTCAATTTGCAAAAAAAAAAAGTCAATTTTTATGCACGACCACGCAATTGTCAGTTAAAGCGAAGCAGTGCCGAATCGCAAAAAATGCTCTGGTCATTCAGCAGCCAAGGGCTGAAGTGGGTGAAGACTAAACCGGTTTCTGACATTTGTTGGTTTCAAGTTAAAATATATTTTTTTGCTAAGAAATTACTTAGAAAACCCAAATATATATATATTTTTGATCGATCAAATTTTTTTTGATTGATCAAAATTCCTTTGATTGGTACTCACCTCTCCGCCAGCTTCCAGACCTTCAGGGAGTTTCGGACATCACGGACACCGGCAGGGCTTGCCGTGTCCATCTGAAGGGCTTCTTTGCTGTGCCATCATATCTACATGCCAGTGGGACCTTACTATCTGCCACACACAAGGGCTGATACACTTCCCTCTATCAACCTGGGATTCTACAGCCATCCACTGGGAGCTGTGATGGTTCCCTTCACTGGACATCTACATGCCGACAGACTGATGTTAACCCCCTCCTCATCTGGATTCAGCAGTGGTATCGTTGTACACATTTTTATACCAGTATCATATTTAGCTACAAGTTTTTATGACTGCTTTTGCTACCGTTTGGTATTACTCGCACCATTTTTACAGTTTATGTAGCTACATCGATTTTATCTCCAGTGCAATATTTATTTTGTTACCTACTTGAAGACTATAAAAGTTTTATTGTTATTCCCATCGAGTGCCTTTGTGTGTTTTTTGTATCCTGCTATCCATTTTTCCAGTGGTTGGTAGCTGCACTGGGAATCAGCCTGCAAGGAGATCAGCTAAAAGTAGTTGGATCTGTTTGTGCGCTATAATAAATAAATGAAAAAAAAAAAAACTCCAATTTAGGAGGCTAACAGTAGTGTCCCTCACTACACTGTACTGGAGGGGCTATTCCAGCCTCCAGTATAAAACAAACAGAATAACAGTCCAAATAAACAATTATCTGTGACAGACCTTGTTCCTCCACTGCAGACAGTTTCCAACCTGTCTGTCCGGCTCAACATACCTCTCACACTGAGCTCTCACTTCCCATTTCCTTATCAGGTGACTGTTAATTAATAGGGGGAAGAGAGGAGGTTTACCTGTTGGCCAGGCTTAACCCCTTCCAGGGCAGGGAACGCTGACCTTTCCAGTCTCTCACTGGTGTACATACAATCGTGTACCCTGTCACAATATATATATTAGTAGAGACCCTAGAGAATAAAATGGTGGTTGTTGCAATATTTTATGCCACACTGTATTTGCTCAACAGTCTTTCAAATGCAATTTTTTGGGAAAAAATTACTTTACGGAAATAACTAACCAGTAAAGTTACCCACATTTTTTTTTTTTTTGTATAATGTGAAATATTTTAATGCCGCAAGAATCGTGAGAGAGTCGTGATCTTCTACGCAAAAAAATACGTGATTCTCATTTTGGCCAGAATCGTGCAGCTCTAGCATAAAGTAAAAAATATATATATATTTTTTTTAAATTGTTGGCCTTTTTTTGTTTAAAGCGCAAAAAAAAAAAAAAAATGGTGATCAAATACCACCAAAAGAAAGCTCTATTTGTCAGGAATTTCCAGTCTGTGAAATCTTAAACATAATAAAAGGAAATCTCACTGAGTGAAGGAAATGGTACACTTGTGTTTATCAAGGAAGCATTCTGTCCCTTGTTATTCTTCATACTGCTAATCCGTCCAAACTTCCTTGTCATGATACAACCTGGAAACCACAACAAATACAATGATAAGCCGGAGTTCACGCCAGATGCTGTGCGAAATCACTGTGCAAATTTGCTGTGGATTTGGCACTGCATCTAAATTGCAACCTGGTCATGCGAACTGATTGCAGAGTGCATGTTAAGGTAATGACACCTCAAAGTCGGTTTGCAAAATGCAGTGCCATTTGCGTCATACAAATCCATGTCTCAAATCGCACCCCAGAGACACCGCATGTTATTCGCACAGGAATGTGCTGCCACAGATCATTTGTCGAGGTTAAAGACTGTTCCACTCTTTGCGATTCGCATTGTGTCGCTTTAACTGACAATTGCGCAGTCGTGCGACGTGGCTCCTAAACGAAATTGACGTATTTTTTTCCCACAAATAGAGCTTTCTTTTGGTGGGATTTGATCACCTCTGCGGTTTTTATTTTTTGTGCTATAAACCAAAATAGAGTGACAATTTTGAAACAAAAGCAATATTTTTTACTTTTTACTAGGGTTGTCCCGATACCGATACCAGTATCGGTATCGGGACCGATACCGAGTATTTGCGGAAGTACTTGTACTCCCGCAAATACCGCCGATACCAAAATAGAATACTTTTTTTTTTTTAACGAGCGGCTGCTGAGCGGTACATAGAGCGAGCAGAGAACGGGAGCTTAGAGGGGGGCGAGCGATCTTCCTAATTGGTTTCCTCCCCTCGAGCGGGTGTACAGTATAGCGACAGCTTAGAAGGGGATAGAGCGAGCAGCAGCGTCATCCTAATTGGTTGGATGGTACTGGACTGGTGTGTAAATGTATTTGACTGTGTTCCTCCCCTTGAGCGGGCTGGTGTGGGCATAATAGCCATTGTAATAACCTATCCAGTACCATCCAACCAATTAGGATGACGCTACCGCTCGCTCCACCCCCTTCTCAGCTGCCGCTATTACTAATATGTGATGTTCCCCGGGCGGCTGCTGCCAGGTATGGGGGAAATGGCTGCGGGGACATGGATGGAGGGACATGGCTGCGGGGACATGGATGGATGGAGGGACATGGTTGCTGGGACATGGATGGAGGGACATGGCTGCATCATATGTGGGGGACATGGCTGGGGGGACATGGCTTCATATATGGGGGACATGGCTTCATATGTGGGGGACATGGCTGCATATGTGGGGGACATGGCAGGGGGGACATGGCTGCAATATATGGGGGACATGGCTGCATCTGTGGGGGACATGGCTGCATTTGGGGACACATTAAAAAAAAAGTATCGGTATTCGGTATCGGCGAGTACTTGAAAAAAAGTACCGGTACTTGTACTCGGTCCTAAAAAAGTGGTATCGGGACAACCTAACTTTTTACTATAATAAATATCCCCAAAAACATATATTAAAAAAAAAAAGTTTAGGCTGATACGTATCCTTCTACCTATTTTTGGTAAAAAATAAATAAATCGCAATAAGCGTTTATTGGTTTGCTCAAAAATTATAGCATCTACAAAATAAGCAACACAGTGGTGTAATGGTTAGCACCTTCACCTAGCAGCAAAAGGGTCGCTGGTTCAAATCCTGACCACAACACCATCTGCCTGGAGTTTGCATGTTCTCCCTGTGTCTGGGTGGGTTTCCTCCGGGTACTCCTGTTTCCTCTAACACTCCAAAGACATGCTGGAAGGTTAATTGGATCCTGTCCAAATTGGCCCAGTATATATATATGTATATATATATATATATATATATATGTACGACTGTGTGTCCCAAGCGTGTAGAGATCCTACTGGGTAAATGACCGCACCAGCCAGGAAGACACTGGCTGCAAAAGCGCCTAGAGGCGATTCAGTTTGCATGTGTAGCGCTATACAAGCCACTTATTCATACAAAATAGGGGATAGGTTTATGGCATTTTTATTAATTTTTTTTTTTTTTTTACTAGCAACGGCGGCGATCAATGTTTTTAATCGTGACTGTGACATTATGGTGGACAACTTAGCGCTGGCGGGAGGCACGCTGCTGACAGCGCTATCGGGCAATCACAGGGAGAGGAGATCCTCTCCCTATGATAGCCTAGCTGGATCCTCTCCCTATGATAGCCTAGCTGTGACTGCGAGCACAGGGGACGGGGAAGAGCTGCGGGCGCGGGGTGTACTTAGCGCTGGCGGGAGGCACGCTGCTGACAGCGCTATCGGGCAATCACAGGGAGAGGAGATCCTCTCCCTATGATAGCCTAGCTGTGACTGATGTTTGCGTCAATACTTGACGTTTAAATATGTCACGTGACATGAGTGAGCCAATAGAATGTGATGGAGGCGGACCATCTCATTCCATGGCAAATCTCATTTCATGGCAATGCAGGTGCATTGCACCGGGAAATCCGGGACACGTGGTCACCCTAAAAGTGGTGTGTCCTATGCTTGCATACTTTTGCTGATAGGCGTTTCTAATTTCTATCTCAAAAAGTTGGGAGGTATGGAAACGCACAGGCAGAATTGCATCTGAAATAGATCTGGAGTGCGTTTTTGTGGTGTGAACCGACCCTTAAAGTGGTTGTATACCCATCTTTTTTATTTGTACCTACAGGTAAGCCTATAATAAGACTTACCTGTAGGTAAAATGCATATCTCCTAAACCTGTACGGTTTAGGAGATATTCACTTTGCAAGCAGCCGCTGACGTCAGCGCTGTGAACACCCAGCTAAATGCCCGGCAGACACTGCCAGATCTTGCCGGGAAGAAGACTCCCGCACACGCACATGCGGGGGAGTGACGTCATTGCGGTTCTGACCACTCACAGCACCCGGAGCCGCAAACCCAGAAGACACGCTGAGACAAAATGTTAGCTCCTTCGCCGTGGACCGGCCTGCGATATGTGGACCACATTCTAAGGTAAGTATTTCATAAACAGCTAGTACTATCTGCGGTGCATATTGGCTCACTATGTCTTTGCCTTACAGGGTTTTTATTTATTTTTTATTTTTCTGCTTTAAAGCAGAGGTTCACCCTAAAACAATTATATGGCATCCCATCCAGCATCCTGGCGTCAACTACAGTATGCTGTTTTTATTTTTATCTCTATACTTTAATCGCTAATTCTATTTTCTTCCTCCCGTGTGGCTATGGCGCGTCACGCCCTCCAAAAATAGCCGAAATAGGTCTGCGCCTGCGCAGTCAGCACCTAGGTCTGTGCGCAGGCGCTGTATAGCACCGTGAAGAGCCGAGTCCTAGTCCGGCTATTTTTGGAAGGCGTGACGCGCTATAGCCGCGCCATAGCCGCACGTCAATCATGTAGCAACGCCTATTCCCCGCGGTAGGAAGAAAATAGAATTAGCGATTGAACCGCAAGTACAGCGATAAAAAAAAACAAAAAACGACGTACTGTAGCTGACGACAGTATGCTGGATGGGATGGCACATACATGTTTTTTAGGGTGAACCCCCGCTTTAAATAATTTAAAACTTTAAAAAAGAAATTTATAGGGAAAATGCAGATTTTAACATGTTTGTCAAAAAAATGTAAGAATTGCCAAGCGGTTACTTAAAGGGGTAATTCCCCCAAAAACCTTTTTTTAACATTGATTGAGGCTCGTTATGTCAAGGGGAATCGGGTGTTTTTTTATTAGAAACGAAGCAATACTTACCGTTTTACAGATGCATCGTCTCCATCGTCTGGTCTGGGCGTGCCTATTTGATTGACAGGCTTCCGACGGTCGCATACATCGCGTCACGAGTAGCCGAAAGAAGCCGAGCGACGGTGCGGCTCTATACTGCGCCTGCGCACCGTCGTTCGGCTACTTTCGGAAGCCTGTCAATCAAATAGGCACGCCTATAGTCGGAGCCCATACCCGGAAGCGTCGGAGACGATGCATCTCTAAAACGGTAAGTACTGCTTCATTTCTAAAAAAAAAAAAAACTGATTCCCCTTGACATAACGAGCCTGAATAAATGTTAAAAAAAAGGTTTTTGGGGGAACTACCCCTTTAATGTAAATGATATGCACTCTCAGAGACGATTGTATATGAGGTCATATAATCAGACTGTAACGCACGCGCTCAGTTTAGGTGTACGAGAGACTTCCCAGGGAGAAATATGTGAGGAAATATTGCTTTTTCAGCAATAGCAACTAAAATTGTCTTCCTTCACCTACTTATAAAAAGAAAAGAGATAACTTTGGTATTTCACAAGAAACTGGAGATAACAAATCTTTCACTTTTATATACAGCGCATCCTCACCATCCGGAATCCATCTCTCCAGGAGAGAGGAACGTTGCCAACCAGGCTGACGTTCTTTGTTCCCTAACACGTCGTTCGAATGAAACTTCCGCCAACCAATAACGGAAATGCTCACGCCGCCACAGCCAATCAGCGCTTACGCTCGGCCCTGCTCAGCACTAGGGGCACACAGCACGCTATTGTGTTTTACAACGCTGTCGCTGATTTTTCTTAGCGTCGGCCATTTTGTCGTAGACAAATATAGGTTTATCTTATGTATTAATCATATCAAATATGTCTCGCCTCCTATCTCTGCTTTGGAGACATAGTGCTGGAAGGATTGCTTCCGCCACACATGACGTCACGGCCCTTGCTTGTCATCCATGTCTGTCCCCCCTCTGTACTGACACACTGGCACACTGCTGGCACTACTTCTTCAGAAAGGTATCAGAGATGTTTATTACAATTCTTACTGCATGGAGTCTGTTTGCTGCATGATGTGTGTCTGGATTTATTAAAGCTGAACTTCTAGCAGATTTAGTTGCTCCAGCTTGGCTCAATGTGTGAATGTTCCATACCTGTGTGACCCCCATGGAAGCTGGAAATCCCTGTAGTAGTCACCACTTCTACAGTGATCTCTGATGTCCTCCGGGTCCCACGGTGAGCAGCTGCCTTGCTGCATAGTGATCACAGGGGGTCGCTTGCTCAGCATGGTTGCCATTCACAGAAGTTTTCCTTTGCAAGGCATTCCCTGATTGGACGAGGTGGAAATTGTGATGTCACTTTCATGCCTCTTCACCTCGTCCAATCAGGAGACACTTTGCATTCAATAAAAATGCAAGGCGTTCTGTGCTGAGCCTGTGACCACAATGCAACAGGACAGCCGCTTGCCATGGGGACCTGGAGGATAATAGCGGGCACCACAAATCCAGTGATACACGCTAAGGATTAGCTCAGGTGTGTTTGCAAGTCCACGTGCCCGCACCCAATGCCTGCCAGGAAGGTGACACTCTGCAGCGCTAATCACAGGTAGTGAGACATTTCCTGATCTGTGCAGCTGCAGACCAGGAAATGTCTCACTGCTTGTGATTAGCGCTGCTGAGTGTCAGCATCCTGGCGGGTATGGGGCGCACGCACATGGACTTGCGATCACGCCTGAGCTCATCCTTACCTGCTACACTGATTGTCAGCTTACACCACAGACAGTGCCGGGACAAGGTTATCCAGCGCCCAGGGCAAAAGATGCCAAGCTGCGCCCCTTTCCTTTTAGGGTGCCCCCCATCCCTGCAATAAACCATTGCGCCAGGGGCAGCCGTTCCTCCTGCCCACCCCTTGTCCCCGGCCCTGACCACAGAGATCCCACAGGTATGGCACAATTGGACCAATCCATATCTGGAGTTTAGCTATAAAATGGTAGTTTGCATGCGGGGGAGTGATGTCATTGCGGCTCCGGCCAATCACAGTGCCGGAGCCGCAATACACGGAAGTCACTCCGGGAGAGATGGCGGTGACAGGGGGAGGCGAACGGGGGCCGCTACAGGGGGCTTAGCTGTACATACTAGCTCATTATGAATTACTTACCTGAGATCAGGTAAGTAATTCATAATGAGCTAGTATGTACAGCTAAGCGATTTTTTTTTCTTCTAAAAAACTTGATTTACGATTCAAATCCTTCTTCTCCTCTTTTTTCTTTTTTTTTTTTTTTAAGGACACCGCACCGGTCCTGAGGAGTTTTTAGGCCTAAAAACTCATGCCCTCCTCTCCTTGGTACCAGAACGGTGTCAGCGCCAGTCCTGGCGGAAATAAATCGATTTAGTCAAAATCTGAATTATTCCTTTACTTGTTCATTCCCTGACTTAGTTGGGGTAGGCGGTACACTTTGGTGGGGTTGGGTCAGCCACGCCCCGTGACCTTTGACCTCTGGAGTTTGCATGTTCTCCTTGTGCCTGCGTGGGTTTCCTCTGGGTACTCCGGTTTCCTCCTACACGCTAAACTCTTTTACTTTTGACTGGTTGAGCTTCCAATGACAGTCTTCCATTGACTGTCCTGTATAAAAAAAAAATATATATATATATTTGAAAAAAATACAATTACATTTTTCTTTGAAAAGAACATTATTTTGAAAAAAATAATTAAAAAAAAAACATTTATGGGGGAAAAAAAATGTAAAAAAAATAAATTGGCAAAAAAATTAAAACAATTATTATTATGATTAAAAAAAAAAATATTTTTGAAAAAAATATATATTTTTGGAAAAAACAATTCAGTTTAGTGTCAGCTTTTCAAAAAAAAAAAAACTTTAAATATTCTTCATCTTTCATACATTAGTGGTGTTCAACTTTTTTAATGAAATTCATGTTTATTTTAAAACTATTCCTACTTTTCCAACTACTCTCACTTCTTCAACCTTTTCTTATGGATTAAAGCTCTTCATTCAGTTAGCTTTAGCAATTCAGCATTCCCACGCATTTTCTGCAGGAAATGCATTTTCTAGTATTCTATGGTTTTGGTAAATCTGAAGACAAAAATCTGCAGAAAATCTAAGTGTGTATGGGGCCTCACCGTCGCTCAGTGTGATTCTATATGAACCCTGTCACACTGGGGCGTTTTTCGAGCGTTTTTACAGCGAAGCACCGCTAAGACCCTAAAGTTTTAGGACGTTTTTGCAGTGCCTCAGTGTGAAAGGGTAAGGCGTTTTTCTCCCTCGTCTTCCAGGACGGCACTGTGAGAGTAGACTGGCTCACCTGACAGGAAACACAATCAAAAATGAAGTTTAAAAGGCCCCACCCCTCCCGTGTGCCTCAGTTCTGATTGTGTTTCCCTTTCAGCGAAACGTTTATTTTTTTCTTATGACCTAAGGCCTGGGGCTGGTGGTCCCCCCCCCGGAGCCCGGACCGCAGGTACTGGGTGCCGTTGGGTCCGGTGTAGCTTGCTACCCCCCGGGGGGTTTCCCCTTCATCTTAGTCCAGGGGAGAACAGGAGAAGTCACAGACTCCCCTGGACGCCGGAGCCTCCTAGGAGGGCAGGGCTCTCCAGTGCTCCGAAGAGGCCACATCCTCTCTCCCCCCGCCTGGTTCCTACCTTGGAGGTTGGACGAAGGCCTCCCCCTTCCTGCTGGCTCCATCCGGGGGTTCGCCGGACCGCATGGCGGGTGGTTAGGTGCCGCTCCGAGCGGCGCCATTAGCATCCGGGCGCCTGTTGATGACGCGCACGGCGCCGTGACGTCATTCCGCTCCCGCGCGGCAAGATGGCGGCCCCCACCGGACAGACGCTGCAGGCGATCGGGGCACACGATAAAGCAGCCAGGGAGATAGAGGGGCCTGGCGGTCTCAGAGCGTATCCATGGAAGACCTCTCCTCGGCGCACGCGACTATGGAGGAGGACCGTCGTTTTCCTATGGCTGCAGAGGAAACCACCAAGGGTGAGTCCTTCCTTTTTCATAGGGGGTTTGTTGTCCTCCCCCCCCCCCCCCCCCCCCCTCCCCTAATCCTAAGAGGTGAAGGCTAATGGGCATATGTTTCTCCCTGATATGTTTAGGTGAAGACCCTGTTGCCCAGGGGGAGGCCAGCAGAGTGGCTAAGCCTCCTAAACGTGTTAGGAGATGTGGCAATTGCAATGACAAGTTACCAGTTGAGCATAACAAGCCATTTTGTTCTAAGTGCATCTGTAAGCTTACAGGGAAGGAAACCTCACAGATCATGAAGCAATTTCTCTCGGTTCAGACCGAAATGCTATCTACCCTAAAGGAGTTTCAATCTTCCCTAAGTAGAAAGAACATTGATTCTCCGGTTCCGGGCCCCTCCTCCCAGGAATCCTCTTCAACCTCTCGTCCGTTTGTACCACTACAGGCTCGTAGAATGTACCCCTCGGATTCTGAGGAGTCCGAGTTAGCCTTACGTAGTGAATCCCTGGTTGACAGCCAGGCAGAGGAGGAGGAAGAGGAGGAGGAGGATACCAGGACAGGAAAATATATGTTTCCTTCTGATGATATGGAGGGTCTTTTAGCGGCTATCTATGCTACAGAGCACATTCAAGAACCAGCAGAGCAGGTCTCAGCCCAGGACAGGATGTACAGGGGTTTAATAAAACCTCAAACCATGACCATCCCGGTCCATCAGTCACTAAAGGACATTATCCTCAGGGAGTGGGCAGAACCTGAAAAGAGCTTACCTAGTTTCAAAACTTGGAAACGCCGCTGTCCCTTTAAAACGGAGGTAGTAGACACCTTTTTTAGGGTCCCTAAGCTTGATGCCTCCTTGGCACAGGTCTCAAAACAGTCAGACCTTTCCTTTGAGGACTCAGGCAGTCTAAAGGATGCCATGGATAGGTGTACCGACACTTCTCTCCGTAGAGCTTGGGAA
The DNA here is from genome assembly GCA_029574335.1 of Rana kukunoris. Lineage (NCBI taxonomy): Eukaryota > Metazoa > Chordata > Amphibia > Anura > Ranidae > Rana > Rana kukunoris. Next base: position 32,810,756 of record CM056057.1, on the reverse strand, counting down.
GCCAATGCAGCCTCCCTTGGTCCTGCATTGGCCTCAGCCTGCGTGGCAAGAAATGCCGACGCCTGGACTTCAAAACTTCTAGACCATATCCCCAATTCTTCCAAGACTAAGGATATACGAGATTCCCTCCAACTTATTAGCGGGGCAGTGGCCTACCTGGCAGACGCAGCGGTAGAAACCATTCGCGCCTCAGCCAAAACTGGGGCACTTATTAATGCCTCTAGGAGGGCCGTCTGGCTAAAGACTTGGAGGGGTGATCTTGCTTCAAAACGCCGCCTATGTGCTCTCCCCTTCAAGGGTTCCCTCTTGTTTGGGGAAGCCTTAGATCAGGCTTTGTCCAGGTCTTCTGAGAAGGGGAATAAGTTCCCTTCAAAACCTAGGCAGACTAGGAAGCGGTCCTTTCGTCCCAGCCAGAGAAAGATTCCGGCCCCGGACAAAGGACAATCCACCAGTCGTCGTTGGCCCTTTGGTAAGGATAGACCAAAGGGGGGGATCCTTTTTGCCAATCCCAAACCATCCGGAAAGGACACCAAGTGACGGGAAGGTGGGGGGCAGGCTCGCCAGGTTTCTTCCAGCCTGGGAGAACATAACCCAGAGTCCCCATGTCCTGCAGATAATCAGGGAGGGTTACCACTTAGAGTTCAGAGAGCTCCCCCCCCCGGCCTTTCTCCTCACCCACCTCCCAAGGGACTCCAGCAAAGCTGTAGGCCTCTCCCAGAATATTACAAGTCTGGCGGAAGAGGGGGTCATAATCCCAGTCCCGCCAGACCAACAAGGTCAGGGAGTATACTCCCACATTTTTGTGGTTCCCAAGCCGGACGGCAAGTTCAGACTGATAATCAATCTGAGACCTCTGAACTCCCATCTCCTCTACAAAAGATTCCGGATGGAAAGCGTTCACAGCCTCAGGAGTCTTTTGTTAGAGGGCGTCTTTATGGCAACCATAGATTTGAGGGACGCCTACCTGCATGTCCTGATTTTTTCGGGACATCAGAGGTTTCTGAGATTTGCCCTCGCCTCCGCACAGGGAATTCAGCACTGGCAGTTTGCTGCCCTCCCTTTTGGTCTGGCCTCCAGCCCAAGGGTATTTACGAAGATCCTGGCGGAGGTAATGGCTCATCTACATCTGAAGGGGGTCTCCCTCGTCCCCTATTTAGACGATCTCCTGCTTTTCAGCCCAAGTCAGGATCAGCTCCTTTCGGACCTGACCGTCGTCATGACCACTCTGGAGACGCTTGGTTGGATAATCAACAAGCAAAAGTCCTCCCTTCTACCGGAACAGCGGAAGGTATACCTGGGGGTTATCATAGATTCCCGAGAGAAGAAACTTTTTCTTCCCCAAGAGAAGTTCCAGAGGCTTGTGACGACGATCGGGTCTTTAGTGGCTGCAGAAAATCCCTCCCTCAGAGAGATCATGAAGCTGTTGGGTCAGATGACCGCTTGCATTCCAGCGGTCCCCTGGGCCCAATTACACACAAGACCACTTCAGAGGTTCCTCCTCTCCGCCTGGAACGGAAAGGAGGACACTCTCGATTCCCGGGTCAGGGTTCCGATCCTGGTCAAGGACTCCCTAGAGTGGTGGCTCCACCGCCAAAACCTCTTGAAGGGCCGTCCGTGGAGTCAGACCGATCCACTGAAGGTCACTACGGACGCCAGTGCTTGGGGTTGGGGAGCCCATGTACAAGAACTACGGGCTCAGGGATCCTGGGATCATCATCAAAGGCGGACCTCCTCCAACTACCGAGAATTACTGGCAGTGGGAGAAGCTCTGAGGGCGTTCGAAGGAAGAATTCAGGACAAGGACGTCCTGGTCCTTTCCGACAATGCTACAACAGTCGCCTTTCTCAACAGACAGGGGGGCACCAAGTCCCAGTCCCTCCTGACACTCTCCCTGGAGATCCTGGGTTGGGCGGAACAGAGAGTACCCTCTATTCAGGCAATCCACATAAAAGGAGCCACCAATTTGGAGGCCGACTTTCTGAGTCGTCAACCCGTTTGTCAGGGAGAGTGGGAATTATGCCAAGAAACCTTCGACTGGATCTGTCGACGGTTCGGGGTCCCGGACATAGATCTTTTTTCCTGCAGGAAAAACAGAAAGGTGAACAAATTCTTTTCCCTGGTCCAGGGACCGGGTTCCCAGGGGGTGGATGCGCTGGCCCAGGACTGGGATTTCCGTCTGGCTTACGCTTTTCCCCCACTGAATCTGATCCCAAGGATCTTACAAAAGCTGGCCTCCGCGGAGACGAAATTAATCTTAATCGCTCCTTGGTGGCCCCGGAGATCCTGGTTTCCCATTCTGAAGCTCTGGTCTCTAGCCCCCCCGCTTCCCCTGCCTCTCCGAGCGGATCTCCTGCGGCAAGGGCCGATCTTTCATGCAAACCCAGGTTTCTTCAGCCTGACGGCATGGCTATTGAAAGGCGGAACTTGCAACAGAGGGGCTGCTCGGATAGAGTCATAGATACCCTACTATCCAGCCACAAGAAAGTCACCAGACACATCTACACAAAGGTCTGGACAGTCTTTTGGAGTTGGTGCACCGCTAAGCGGATCTCTTCTCCCAAGACTCCCGACATCCTGGAGTTTCTTCAGGATGGCGTGGAATTAGGCTTAGCTACTAGAACTCTAAGAGTCCAGGTGGCAGCTTTATCATATTTTTTGGAGAAGAGCCTCTCAGCGGAACCCCTCATCAAGAGGTTCCTGACAGCCAGGGACAGACTTTCTCCTATGCAGATTTCCAGGGTCCCCTCATGGGATCTTCCCCTGGTCCTGGAACAGCTGACTAAGGCACCATTTGAGCCTATAGACAGCATTTCTATAAAATTTCTTACGATTAAATTTACTTTTTTGTTAGCCATCACGTCTGCCAAGAGAGTTGGAGACTTGCATGCTTTTTCTATCAAAGAACCCTTTCTGCGGGTTTTTGAAGATAGGGTTATTTTGACTCAGGATCCTCTGTACCTTCCCAAGGTGGCAACCAGGTTCCATAGGTCTCAGGAAGTTATACTTCCTTCTTTTTGCGCAAATCCCAGCAATGAAAAGGAAACCACTTTCCATTGTCTGGACGTAAGACGCTGCCTTTTAGTTTACCTAGAGAGGGTTAGAGAGTTCAGATCTTCCCCTCACCTTTTAGTTAATTTTTCAGGCCAGAAAAAGGGCCAACAGGCAACTAAGGCTTCCATCTCCAGATGGATTAGGCAGGCTATCTCTTTGTCATATACACAGGCAGGTAAACCACTTCCTGTTATTAAGGCTCATTCCACGCGTTCTCTGGCAACCTCCTGGGCAGAAAGGGCAGGAGCTTCCATAGAGCAGATCTGTAGAGCGGCAACCTGGTCCAGCCGGAATACGTTCATCAGACATTATAGAGTCGAACTACTGTCTCCTCAAGACCTGAGTTTTGGTAGGAAGGTCTTACAGACGGTGGTCCCGCCCTAAGGTAGGCCTGAAGATTACTTGCTTCTCTCTCACAGTGCCGTCCTGGAAGACGAGGGAGAAAGTACCAGTTACTTACCGGTAGCTGGGTTTCTACGATGTCTTACAGGACGGCAGGCCTACTTCCCTCCCTTTTACTTCTATCTATATTCCTCCTTTTTTTCTTAGTCTCTGTTTAGACCGTGTTCTAAAGAGCGGTTACTTATCTTAAACTGAGGCACACGGGAGGGGTGGGGCCTTTTAAACTTCATTTTTGATTGTGTTTCCTGTCAGGTGAGCCAGTCTACTCTCAGGGTGCCGTCCTGTAAGACATCGTAGAAACCCAGCTACCGGTAAGTAACTGGTACTTTACAGCGCTTTTCAATGAATTTCAATGAAGAGGGCGTTTTTGGAGCGTTTTCTCTCAGCGCTCAAAAGCTGCTCCAAACATGCTGCTTGCAGGACTCGGTGTGAAAGGGTCCATTGAGATGCATGAAGAGCTTTTATGAGCGTTTTTAGAGCGCTATTTTTAATGCTGTAAAAACGCTTCAGTGTGAAAGGGGTCTAAAAGGGATACATTGAAGATTTCCCATGTGAAAGCATTTATTTATTTATGTACTTATTGTTTTTTGTTATTATTGCAGCACCTTCTAATGAACCACACTTGTCCTCTCCCATGAGACTCCACCCTCTACAATGAATAAATTAGGTGAGACTTTTTTTTATTTTTTATAAACATGTACGTTTTTTTTTTTTTTAACAAGGGACTCTGAACTTTCTAAATAAAGAGCCAGTTTACTTTCCTTCAAACGTTTGGAGGATTGGACTGTGGTCTGTGTGAGCAGAAGATGCCTTGGGCTGGGTGGTCAGTTTGCGTGAAGAAAATTACATAGGAGGGGGAATTGTGCCCCAATGTCGGTGGGAGGAATCCGCCCCATCATTGGTGTCAGTGGAAGGAATAGGGCCCCATTGTTGGTGTCAGTGGAAGGAATAGGGCCCCATTGTTGGTGTCAGTGGAAGGAATAGGGCCCCATTGTTGGTGTCAGTGGGGTAAATAGTGCCTCATCATCATTATTGTGAGTGGAGGGCATAGTGCCCCATAATTGGTGTCAGTGGAAGGAATAGTGCCCCATCATTTGGTGTCAGTGGAAGGAATAGGGCCCAATTTTTGCGTCAGTGGAAGGAATAGGGCCCCATTGTTGTGTCAGTGGAAGGAATAGGGCCCCATTGTTGTCAGTGGAAGGAATAGGGCCCCAATGTTGTGTCAGTGGAAGGAATAGGGCCCCATTGTTGGTTTTAGCGGAAGGAATAGTGTCCTATCTTCTTTTTTGTGAGTGGAAGGAATAGTGCCCCATTGGTGGTGTCACCCGGAGGAATAGTGTCCCATCATTGGGATCAGTGGAAGGAATAGTGCCCAATTGTTGGTGTCAGTGGGAAGCATAGTGTCCCATTATTGTTCTGAGTGGATAGTGCCCCATCATTGGTGTCAGTGGAAGGAATAGTGCCCCATCATTGGTGTCATTGGAAGGAATAGTGCCCCATCATATGGTGTCCGTGGAAGGAATAGTGCCCCATCATTGGTGTCGGTGGAAGGAATAGGGCCCCATTGTTGTGTCAGTGGAAGGAATACGGCCCCATTGTTGTGTCAGTGGAAGGAATAGGGCCCCAATGTTGTGTGCGTGGAAGGAATAGGGCCCCAATGTTGTGTGCGTGGAAGGAATAGGGCCCCATTGTTGTGTCCGTGGAAGAAATAGGGCCCCATTGCTGTGTCCGTGGAAGGAATAGGGCCCCATTGCTGTGTCCGTGGAAGGAATAGGGCCCCATTGCTGTGTCCGTGGAAGGAATAGAGCCCCATTGTTGTGTCAGTGGAAGGAATAGAGCCCCATTGTTGTGTCAGTGGAAGGAATAGGGCCCCATTGTTGTGTCAGTGGAAGGAATAGGGCCCCATTGTTGTGTCAGTGGAAGGAATAGGGCCCCATTGTTGTGTCAGTGGAAGGAATAGGGCCCCATTGTTGTGTCAGTGGAAGGAATAGGGCCCCATTGTTGTGTCAGTGGAAGGAATAGGGCCCCATTGTTGTGTCAGTGGAAGGAATAGGGCCCCATTGTTGTGTCAGTGGAAGGAATAGGGCCCCATTGTTGTGTCAGTGGAAGGAATAGGGCCCCATTGTTGTGTCAGTGGAAGGAATAGGGCCCCATTGTTGTGTCAGTGGAAGGAATAGGGCCCCATTGTTGTGTCAGTGGAAGGAATAGGGCCCCATTGTTGGTGTCAGCGGAAGGAATAGTGTCCTATCTTCTTTTTTGTGAGTGGAAGGAATAGTGCCCCATTGTTGGTGTCAGGCGGAGGAATAGTGTCCCATCATTGGGATCAGTGGAAGGAATAGTGCCCAATTGTTGGTGTCAGTGGAAAGCATAGTGTCCCATTATTGTTGTGAGTGGAGGGGATAGTGCCCCATTCTTGGTGTCAGAAGGAAGAATAGTAGCCCATCATTGGTATCAAACTATTACAAATAGTCGTCATTACACATCATTTTAAGGGTTTTGTTAAAGCTTGAACACCAACCTTCCCTTTAGCCTTGCACGGTTGTACATGCTCCAGTCCTTGACATTCCCACAATACAGGTTTCTATTAATAGGACACTATATGGAAGTTGTGTTCATTATGTTACCTATTCAGATGCGTTTTTTGCTTTTTAAACTTCTCTTTTTTCCCACTAACAGATCTCTCAGCTGGAGATCCACTGGATCTCCCGTTTTCCATCCTGGAAGTTGGCATAGCAGGGCGACTGGAACTGATCACAAAACCTCTGCCATCGAATGTTCCATCTTTCCCGTTATCTACAGTAGGTCCAGTTCTGTACGAGATTTTCATTCCCTAATGACATAATTCTGATCCTTTCCTGCCTTCTTTTCCAGATTCCGAATGGTTTACCTCCATACGACGTGGATTTGTCTTCTGAAGTGATCCAGAAATACCTTAGTGACCCTGAATGGCTTTCTATACATGATTTTGACCGGAGCCACAGGTAAAGACTCGGGTTGTCCCGATACCACTGTTTTAAGATTGAGTACAAGTACCAATACTTTTTTTCAAGTACTCACTGATACCAATTAGGTCAGGTCCCGGAGCCAGGATGTCTGCTAAAAGATGTATTAAGGATAATGTGTATTGGGGGGGCTCATTAGGAACCATTGTGTGATGTTGTGGGTGGAGTTGGGTCATTGTTGATACTGATTACCAATACTTTTTTAAATGTCACGTGACATTGTTTTTTTTACAATTTGTTTAATTTATTTTTTTACAGTGCTTTCTTTTTTTTTTTTATTGGGGGAGGGGGGGGCGGTGTCTATGTGATTTTTTATTTTTATTCTTTTTTTACAATTATTATTTATTGCAATACTTTTTTTTTTTTTAAATCAGCCCTGTTGGGGGATGTAAAGTGGGGGCCCGTGGAACCCAGAAGTTTTTAAAAAGCATGAGCCAGAAAATAATGGACATTCAGAATATATCTTGGATTGCTTTAACATGGGTCTGTAATTCACAATATATTCCAGGATATCTGTAAAGATGCTAATGCCATCAACTCCAGCCCACCTGTTGTGATGTAAATGAATCTAGGATGGCTTCTGAGGACCTTTCATTGTGGCTTGTGCTAATTGACCCTGTATTGTGTGAAGGTCTATTGATTAAAATGTGTATTGTAAGTTAGCAGACAACCTAAAGGTCAGGCGTCTGAGTCATCAGCTGTAGTTAATTAGCTCATGTAAATTAGGCCAAGTCCCAGAGCCATGATGTCTGCTAAACGATGTATTAACCACTTGACCACTGGGCACTTAAACCCCCTTCCTAACCAGACCAATTTTCAGCTTTCGGTGCTCTCACAATTTGAATGACAATTACTCAGTCATACAACATTGTACCCATTTGAAATTTTTGTCCTTTTTTTCACACAAATAGAGCTTTCTTTTGGTGGTATTTGATCACCTCTGGGTTTTTAATTTTTTGCGCTATAAAAGAAAAACCACTGAAAATTCTGTAAAAAAAAAAAAACTTGTTTCTGTCATATTAGCAGGTTATTTCTCACACACAGCATATGCATACCACAAATTACACCCCAAAACACATTCTGCTATTCCTCCCGAGTATGGCGATACCCCATGTGTGGGACTTTTACACAGCGTGGCCACATACAGAGGCCCAACATGCAGGGAACGCCATCAGGCGTTCTGGAACACCCAGACCAATTCTGACATTTCTCTCCTACATGGAAAAATCATCATTTTTTTGCTAGAAAATGACATAGAACCCCAAAACATTACATATGCTTTTTAGCAAAGACCCTAGAGAATACAATGGCGGCCGTTACAACTTTTTATCTCGCACGGTATTTTCGCAGAAATTTATTGAACGCGTGTTTTTTAAAAAACTGTTTTGTGCTTAAAACAAAACAAAACAGTAAAGTTAGCCCAATTTTTTTTCATAATGTGAAAGATGAAGTTACGCCGAGTAAATAGATACCGAACATGTCACACTTCAAAATTGCGCACACTTGTGGAATGGCGCCAAACTTCACTACTTAAAAATCCCCATAGGCGGTATTGCAGAGTATCGCGCAGGGTATTGCAGAGTATTGGGGTATTGCAAAGTATCATGCAGGGTATTGGGGTATTGCCGAGTATTGGGGTATTGCCGAGTATTGGGGTATTGCCGAGTATTGGGGTATTGCCAAGTATTGGGGCATTGCCGAGTACTGGGGCATTGCCGAGTACTGGGGCATTGCCGAGTACTGGGGCATTGTTGAGTACTGGGGCATTGTTGAGTACTGGGGCATTGTTGAGTACTGGGGCATTGTTGAGTACTGGGGCATTGTTGAGTACTGGGGCATTGCCGAGTACTGGGGCATTGCCGAGTACTGGGGCATTGCCGAGTACTGGGGCATTGCCGAGTACTGGGGCATTGCCGAGTACTGGGGCATTGCCGAGTACTGGGGCATTGCTGATCCAGCCACAGCTCAGCTGCTGACACCCCGCTCCCCCCCCTCTCCTTGCACACTGTACCGAACGGTACAGAGAGGAGACGCAGGAGAGGGAGGAACCGGAGTCATCAAATGACGCCGGTTTGTTTACAAGTGATCGCGCCGTCATTCGACGGCGCGATCACGTGGTAAACGGCCGCGATCAGCGGCAATTTACCGTGATCCGTGATGCGCCGGGTCTTCTAGACCCGGCGAGCACGGACACTTTCGCGAGCGCGTCCCAGGGGACGCGCAATCGCGGAAGTGAAGGACGACGTCCCAGGGACGTCGTCCCAAGATAACCGCGCCGTAGCAGTAAAATGCTTATGGCGCGGTGGGAAAGTGGTTAAGGATGATGTGTGTTTGGGGGGGGGGGGGGCTCGTTAGGAACCATTGTGTGATGTCATTGTTCATTTGGTTACTGCTGTATCCTAAACTGTATATAAAAGCCTGTATTTCTCAATAAAGGGTCCTTCCTGTTGAACCTCAAACAGAGCAGTGTGTCTCGTTAATGGGGTAGGAATTCTTATGGGTCTTGGTTGCCGAATTGTGGAGTGTCGGTAGTTGCCTTGTGTTCGGGAATGGAATATGCTAAACAGCTTTAACCCCTGTCCCATTTGGGGTGCTGTTACAGGGGGCTTTGTTGAGAGATCCGGGGTTTTAACAGATCCCTGATATCTCCCCCTTAAAACAGAGTAAGAGACAGAGGATAGAGATCCCCCCCCCCCCAGTCCCTTTATCTACAGCCTCAGCTGCACTGAAAATAGAGAGATGACAGCGGCTCCTCTACATTCATAAACTGAGACATCGTAATCATAGGTGGTTACAATGTTTCAGTTATGTGAATGGACAGAGTCAGTAATCAATGACTGTTCTTACAGAAAAGGAAGGAGGAGGACATGGAGAGGACAGCAGAACGGAGGGGGACACAGAGGAAAACTGCAGGGGGACAGCAGCAGAATGGAGGGGGGACACGGAGGAAGAAAGAAGGGGGACACGGAGAAGGACTGGAGGAGGATGCAGGGCGCCTAGGACAGGTAAGTACCCTTAAAAAAAAATTCAGTCTCTGCCACCTGGCAGGTGTCCAAGTTCTCTCCAATGAGGCTGAAACACAAGCGTAGGGTGATTTCTCAACATGGCGCCATGACATGACTTGCAATATATTCACCCACCAGCAACACAAAATAGATATTATTGGAAGATATTTCAGCAGGAATAAGCTGTATTGATGCTTTTAGGCAGTAAAATCCCGGCCTTCATGTCTGTTCTTGCTCCGCCAGGTCCTGGCCTCGTACCAAGGATGCCAGCTCCCTCTTCCACATGGACATCAGTGCTCCGCAGACTGATATCAGCATGGAACGTAACTCTGCTACCGGAGAACTGCGTAGAGTCAGCGAGGTGAGATACAGACAGAGGAACGCATCGTATAGAAAAAGGTTTCTGGATATTTTTATACCAGGGGCCTTCAGACTTTCTAAACTACGGACCTGTTCACTGCCCTTGAAGCTGAACTCTGGGATAAGGAAATAGCACCCCCTTTGTTGTCAGTGGAAGGGATAGTGCCAAATCATTGGTGTCAGTGGGAGGAATAGTGCCCCGTCATTGGGAGGACTAGTTCCATATCATTGGTGTCAGTGGGAGGAATAGTGCCCCGTCATTGGGAGGAATAGTGCCATATCATTGGTGTCAGTGGGAGGAATAGTGTCCCGTCATTCGTGTCAGTGGGAGGACTAGTTCCATATCATTGGTGTCAGTGGGAGGAATAGTGCCATATCATTGGTGTCAGTGGGAGGAATAGTGTCCCGTCATTCGTGTCAGTGGGAGGACTAGTTCCATATTATTGGGGTCAGTGGTGGGAATAGCACCCCGTGATTGGTGTCAGTGGGAGGAATAGTGTCCCGTCATTGGGAGGAATAGTGCCATATAATTAGTGTCAGTGGGAGGAATAGTGTCCCGTCATTGGGAGGAATAGTGCCATATAATTAGTGTCAGTGGGAGGAATAGTGCCCCGTCATTGGTGTCCGTGAGAGAACTAGCTCCCCGTCATTGGTGTGAGTGGGAGGAATAGTTCCATATCATTGGTGTCAGTGGGAGGAATAGTGCCCCGTGATTGGTGTCAATGGAAGGTACTGGATATTGCCCTGTCAGTGGGAGGAATAGCGCCCTGTCATTGGTGTCAGTGAGAGGAATAGTGCCGTGTTAGTGGGAGGAATAGCGCCCCGTCATTGGTGGCAGTGGAAAGAATAGCACCTCTTCGTTGGTGTCAGTGGAAGGAATAGCACCTCTTCGTTGGTGTCAGTGGGAGGAATAGCACCCCTTCGTTGGTGTCAGTGGAAGGAATAGCACCCCTTTGTTGGTGTCAGTGGAAGGAATAGCACCCCTTTGTTGGTGTCAGTGGAAGGAATAGCACCCCTTTGTTGGTGTCAGTGGAAGGAATAGCACCCCTTCGTTGGTGTCAGTGGGAGGAATAGCACCCCTTCGTTGGTGTCAGTGGGAGGAATAGCACCCCTTCGTTGGTGTCAGTGGGAGGAATAGCACCCCTTCGTTGGTGTCAGTGGGAGGAATAGCACCCCTTCGTTGGTGTCAGTGGGAGGAATAGCACCCCTTCGTTGGTGTCAGTGGGAGGAATAGCACCCCTTCGTTGGTGTCAGTGGGAGGAATAGCACCCCTTCGTTGGTGTCAGTGGGAGGAATAGCACCCCTTTGTTGGTGTCAGTGGGAGGAATAGCACCCCTTTGTTGGTGTCGGTGGAAGGAATAGCACCCCTTTGTTGGTGTCGGTGGAAGGAATAGCACCCCTTTGTTGGTGTCAGTGGAGGGAATAGCACCCCTTCGTTGGTGTCAGTGGGAGGAATAGCACCCCTTCGTTGGTGTCAGTGGGAGGAATAGCACCCCTTCGTTGGTGTCAGTGGGAGAAATAGCACCCCTTTGTTGGTGTCGGTGGAAGGAATAGCACCCCTTTGTTGGTGTCGGTGGAAGGAATAGCACCCCTTTGTTGGTGTCAGTGGAGGGAATAGCACCCCTTCGTTGGTGTCAGTGGGAGGAATAGCACCCCTTCGTTGGTGTCAGTGGGAGGAATAGCACCCCTTCGTTGGTGTCAGTGGGAGGAATAGCACCCCTTCGTTGGTGTCAGTGGGAGGAATAGCACCCCTTCGTTGGTGTCAGTGGGAGGAATAGCACCCCTTCGTTGGTGTCAGTGGGAGGAATAGCACCCCTTCGTTGGTGTCAGTGGGAGGAATAGCACCCCTTCGTTGGTGTCAGTGGGAGGAATAGCACCTCTTCGTTGGTGTCAGTGGAAGGAATAGCACCCCTTCGTTGGTGTCAGTGGGAGGAATAGCACCCCTTCGTTGGTGTCAGTGGGAGGAATAGCACCCCTTCGTTGGTGTCAGTGGGAGGAATAGCACCCCTTCGTTGGTGTCAGTGGGAGGAATAGCACCCCTTCGTTGGTGTCAGTGGGAGGAATAGCACCCCTTCGTTGGTGTCAGTGGGAGGAATAGCACCCCTTCGTTGGTGTCAGTGGGAGGAATAGCACCCCTTCGTTGGTGTCAGTGGGAGGAATAGCACCTCTTCGTTGGTGTCAGTGGAAGGAATAGCACCCCTTCCTTGGTGTCAGTGGGAGGAATAGCATCTCTGCGTTGGTGTCAGTGGAAGGAATAGCACCCCTTCGTTGGTGTCAGTGGGAGGAATAGCGCCCCATCATTGTTAGTGGTAGGAATGGTGCTGTGTCAGTGGGAGGTATAGTGCCCCTTTCATTGGTGTCAGTCGGAGGAACAGCACCCCTTCGTTGGTGTCAGTGGGAGGAATAGCACCCCTTCTTTGGTGTCGGTGGAAGGAATAGCGCCCCATCATTAATGTTAGTGGTAGGAATGGTGCTGTGTCAGTGGGAGGTATAGTGCCCCTTTCATTGGTGTCAGTCAGAGGAACAGCACCCCATCTTTGGTGTTAGTGGGAGGAATAGTGCCATGTCAGTCGGAGGTATAGGGCCCCTTTTGTTGGTGTCAGTCAGAGGAACAGCACCCCATCATTGGTGGGAGGAACAGTGACTCATTTTTGCTGGAATAGTGTCCTAAGAGCCCGTTAAATGCTGACCAAGGACTGCAGTTTGGGGACCACTGTATACCGTAGAAATCGGCACCACGAGGTGCATGCAAGAATCCAGTTCCTTTTGTCTGTCCCGTGTCACGAAAACAAATTGAGGTGTTGAATGCCGAATCGGATCAGAGATGTCGGTTTATTTGTGATGCCCGGTATACACCGTCTGACCCTTTTCTTTTCTTGCCAGGCCTCTGCAAACCACATTGGTCTCTCAGCACAGAATTCTCTGTCCCTACGACGACCTCCTGGTCCTCCTTCTCAGTCCGTCAAGGGCAGCACTTCCAACTTCCCGTTCTGGCCAGGTAAATTGGCAAAGCCACGGGTATTAAGTCTTTTTTTATATAGAACAGCCAATCATTATCTTCCATCAATGTTTTTACTTCAGACCAGGATTTAAAATAAAAATCAATCTGACTGTTATTGAAAAACAGATACCTTTGTTTTAGATGCTTATTATACATTACAGGGGATGTTTAGGGTAAAAAACAAAATGCTGCCCCTAGTGACCAATCATATTTTATTTTTGATCTCTGTGAATATGAAGGAAGGTTTTGTATTGGTCACTATGTGCACCATTTTGTCCACCTTTTTTTTTATATAAACAGTCCATTAATTTGTATTCTAATGTATGACAGTGCCCTATGGAAACCACTTTTTAATCTATGCTATTCATCTCTTCATAGGTGGCATGGATGAACCCACTCTTGAACAAATGAAGGCCATCAGTGAGGAGGATGAAGCCCTGGACTTTGAGAAAGGTACTTTTATAAAAAAAACATTTACCATGGAGCCTACACAGGAGAATGGCAGTCATCATGTAGGCTGATCCAGGATTCATGGGAATGCTGATTAGCAGTAAGTGTGGTCGCTAATATCCTGCCCATTGTTGTACCCTCCATACCATTTTGTGAACATATTAACCAGGATTATACCCTCCACTCCTTCCTTTCACATAATGCCTACTGTCATATCTGCTGCACCCATTCCTTCTGATTTTAGCCCACTGTGAGATCCTCTCTTTCTGCATGTTATACCCGCTGTCATAGCCTCCATGGTCTCCATCTGCATACAATGCCCACTATCATTCCCTCTGCACTCATTTTTTACAAATACTGCCCACTGTCATACCCTCTGCTTTCCTCTCCCGAATATACTGCCCCCTATCATACCCTGTGCATTCCTCTCCTGCACATACTGCCCACTGTCATACCCTCTGCTTTCCTCTCCCGAATATACTGCCCCCTATCATACCATCTGCATTCCTCTCCTGCACATACTGCCCACTGTCATACCCTCTGCTTTCCTCTCCCGAATATACTGCCCCCTATCGTACCATCTGCATTCCTCTCCTGCACATACTGCTCACTGTTATACCCTCTGCTTTCCTCTTCTGAACATACTGCCCACTGTCATACCCTCTGCATTCCACTCCTGCACATACTGCCCACTGTGATACCTCTGCATTCCACTCCTGCACATACTGCCCACTGCCATACCCTCTGCATTCCTCTACTGCACATACTGCCCACTGTCATACCCTCTGCATTCCTCTACTGCACATACTGCCCACTGTCATACCCTCTGCTTTCCTCTCCCGAATATACTGCCCCCTTTCATACCATCTGCATTCCTCTCCTGCACATACTGCCCACTGTCATACCCTCTGTTTTCCATTTCTGAACATACTGCCCACTGTCATACCCTCTGCATTTCACACCTGCACATACTGCCCACTGTGATACCTCTGCATTCCACTCCTGCACATACTGCCCATTGTGATACCCTCTGCATTCCTCTCCTGCACATACTGCCCATTGTGATACCCTCTGCATTCCTCTACTGCACATACTGCCCACTGTCATACCCTCTGTTTTCCTCTTCTGAACATACTGCCCACTGTGATACCTCTGCATTCCACTCCTGCACATACTGCCCATTGTGATACCCTCTGCATTCCTCTACTGCACATACTGCCCACTGTCATACCCTCTGCTTTCCTCTTCTGAACATACTGCCCACTGTGATACCTCTGCATTCCTCTCCTGCACATACTGCCCATTGTGATACCTCTCCATTCCTCTCTTGCGCACATACTGCTCATTGTGATACCCTCTGCATTCCACTCCTGCACATACTGCCCACTGTCATACCCTCTGCATTCCTCTCCTGCACATACTGCCCATTGTGATACCCTCTGCATTCCTCTCCTGCACATACTGCTCATTGTGATACCCTCTGCATTCCTCTCCTGCACATACTGCCCATTGTGATACCCTCTGCATTCCTCTACAGCACATACTGCCCACTGTCCTACCCTCTGCATTCCTCTCTTGCACATACTGCCCACTGTCATACCCTCTGCTTTTCTCTTCTAAACATACTGCATACCCTCTGAAAATTCCTCTACTGCACATACTGCCCACTGCCATGCCCTCTGCATTCCTCTCCTGCACATACTGCCACGCCCTCTGCATTCCTCTCCTGCACATATTGCCACGCCCTCTGCATTCCTCTCCTGCACATACTGCCATGCCCTCTGCATTCCTCTCTTGCACATACTGCCATGCCCTCTGCATTCCTCTACTGCACATACTGCCCACTGTCATACCCTCTGCTTTTATCTTCTAAACATACTGCATACCCTCTGCATTCCTCTACTGCACATACTGCCCACTGCCATGCCCTCTGCATTCCTTTTCTGCACATGCTACCTGCTGTCACATCATTTGTTTTTTTCTTCTGCACATACTGCCCAATGTAATAGTCTCTGAATGATCACAGTTAAAAAGGGGCATTTCTCTATTGACCATCCATGTAAAGGCATGTTACAATTTTTACTATCCGCATTTTTTTTCTGTTAATTATTTGTAGTTGTTGTATTTAACATTTTTACTCCAAAGTAATACTGTTTTATAGAAGAGTGGATTTAAAAAAGCAATCTGCCTTGAGTGTCCCATTCCTTTTTATCCTTTTTATTTTTATATTTACAATTTTCTGATCATACTATAAGCTGGGAATGTAATAACTGATTATTTTAAGGATTCCTCCATCGTAAAAAAAAAATTAAAGGGTCACTAAAGGAATATTTTTTTTTTTTTTTAGTTAAATAGCTTCCTTTGCCTTACTGCAGTGCTGTTTTCATGTCCTCATTGTTTGTTTGTTTGTGGTTTTTTTGCTTTGATGTTGCTGTAATTCTGCTTTGATCTCCACACTCCCTGGTTGTCTGTTTCATTATAACCACAGTGCTGGGAGCTTTCTCTCTGTGGTCATTAATCAAGGAGGTGTGATTACTGTGTGTAAACTGAAACTGGGTTGGTGCTGAGGGGTTTAAAACAAACTATCACTGCCCTCTATTGGCTCTCTGGCTCTGTACATCAGAGAGACAGGAAATAATAGCAAAAACGAAACTAGAACTGTAGGTTGATTATATGATTGATTTTTATCTATTTTTAATCATTTTTAAAAGGAATCCGCTAACTTTTATGTCTTTATACCCTGTAAACAGTCATTTCAGCCCAAATTTTTGTTCCTTTAGTGACCCTTTTAAGGCTACTTTCACACTGAGGGCAGTTTTCAGGCATTTTAGCACTGTAAATGGCGCCTGTAAACTGCCTCCCATGCCTCCCCGGTGCCAAAGCCAAGTGCTTTCACACTGGTGCGATGCGCTTGCAGAATGTTAGTAAAGGTCCTGCAAGCAGGATTTTTGGGGCGGTGTATACAGCGCTTGTACACCACCCCTGCCCATTGGAATGGATGGGCAGCGCTTTGGAAGCACCACAACACAGGTGGGTTTAAACCCTTCTTCGCCTGCTGGCGCGGGGTTAAACTACGCTAAAACAAGCAGTGCTTTAGCGATAGCGCGGCTACAGTATGTAAGTAACCTAAAAGAATGCTTCTCTAGTTCTTCTCCAGTATGGTGTGTCTGAACTTTTAAACTGTTATGTAAAGATTGTGTGGGGGGGGGGGGAGATTTACTAAAAGCACTCAGAATCTGGTGCAGCTGTGCATGGTAGCCAATCAGCTTCTAACTTCAGCTTGTTCAATGAAGCTTTTCCAATAAAACCTGGAAGCTGATTGGTTACTAGTTGCACCAGATTTTTGCACTCTCCAGTTTTAGTACATCTATTTTTCTGTGTGTTGGGCTCAGGCTACAAAGCAGAACAATGTAAATTCAGGTCTGTTTTTGGCAAACCTAGAATATTATTGGATTTTGTAAAATCTTTCAGTATTTAGCCAACACTAAGCAATTGAGATAAATGGAGTTCAAGTTTTATCATAACAAATCCCGGTGTTCTATATTTCTACATTCTTTCACATGTAGGCGTAAATCAGAGAAAATAAACTAAACTTATATCTCTCTTTTCTTAAAACAGATCTCTTATCTGCTCCCCCTGGATGGAAAAATGGAATGAATTTCAAGCAATTGGGTAATCAGGGGGGTTATGAATAATATGTTTGTTTATAGAGGTTTCATAAAGCAGTACGGGTAAAGGCTCTATAATACACAAATGATATACATATATGAGAGCAGTTTACCTGCCAATAGATTTGTATTTCTGTCCTGAGATGTACATAGCTCTGCCACGAAGCACAGCCAGGAGGATGGCACTCCTTACTCTGGTAACGTTGCCAAGTTTTGCCATTTCAGGCGGTTGTCATATAAACATCCTTCTGGATCGCAGTCACAAGTCCTCACTGCGATCTGTCGCCTGCTGTGTTCGTTACTAATCAGTGTAGAGGCCTGCTGCCAGGAAACCATTTGTTTGCTGTGACCAATCACAGCAGATCGCATGCCAATTATAAACAGTGGATGGCTTACTTTCATTTGCATCCATTGTGTATGATTGTGTTACTAGCTATGATTGGTCACAGTGATCACATGGTACAGACAGGGCCAATCACACCCCATCTGGACCATGTGATTAACTGCATCCTATCACAGCTAATCATAATAAAATACTAAGTACAATTCAGTAAAAATGGTTGATTATACCAGTAAAATGTTCTGGTATAAACAATCATGTGTAAAAAAAAAAAAAAAAAAAAACCCTGATTACTTCCCCAGAGCATTGGTCACACTGTAAAAAATGTAAAAAAAACAGTAAATGTATTATTATTATATACATTCTGTCACCAGTCAGTGTCCCTGATCACCCCCACACCTGTTATATGATTAAACTGCACTGGTGACAATGAAAAAAATTGTGTGTGTGTGTGTGTGTGTGTGTGTGTGTGTGTGTGTGTTTTTTTATATATGTGTATTATTTTGTCACAATTATTTGTAAAATTAAGAAAATTGGAAAATATATATATATATATATATATATATATATATATATATATATATGTATATAATATTTTGTATTTATTTATTTTTTTCAATTTTCTTAATTTTACAAATAATTGTGACAAAATAATACACCTTCAAAAAAATTTTTTTAGACATAAACTTTTTTGTGCACTTTATAATTTATCTACAGACTAAATAATATACCGTATTTATCGGGGTATTGCGCGCACCCGCGTATAGCGAGCACCCTTGAAAAAAAAATACTTACGGTTTCGTTGGTGTCTTGCCCGGTGTCCATCGGCGGCCTTGTCCGGTCCGGCGTCCATCTGCAGTCTCGGTGGTGTCCTCCCGCGATGTCTCTGAGCCGATCCCCGCTTCCCACGCTGTGTTTGAACCACTCCGCCGACATATACCGAGCGAAGTACACTCGGGCACGCTCGGCTCCTCTCGTGTAAAGGACGTACAGGACACACAGGACGTGACCGCGAGGGGAGCCGAGCCTTGCCGAATGTACCCGAGTGTACTGCGCTCGGTATATGTCGGCGGCGGATTCAAACACAGCGTGGGAAGCGGGATCGGCGTATATCGCCACCCATTATTTTCCCCTGATTTTAAGGGGAAAAAAGTGTGCGGTATACGCCAATAAATACAGTACGTTGATTTTGGTTACTTTCACCAAAAAAGTAGCAGAATACATTTTAGCCTAAATATATGAAGACTTTATTTGCAAAATTGTATAAAAATAAAAAAAAATGTTCTTTTTTAATTTTCTGTATTTTTTCATTTATTTAGCAAAAAAAAAACTCTGTGGTGACCAAATACCAAAAAAAGCTTTATTTGTGTGAATTATTTTTTTACAGTGGAGTTTTGGATTGCGAGTAACGCGGTTAACGATCGTTTCGCAATACGAGCACTGTTTTAAAAAAAAATCCTAACTCGGTTTGCGAGTGTTGTCTCGCAAAACAAGCAGGATTCAGGCCAGAGCGGTGTGCAGTACCGTGTTTGGCCTGAGGTGGGGGCGCCACAGCTTAACTGCGCTCATCGGCGCCGTTCGGAAATGCATGGAAAGGCACGAGGACAGCTTGGCTGACCTCGGCAAACCTTGGGAACAGAGTCTTTTCACGGTCTGCCAAGGTGTCCTCGGGCCTTTCCGGGCTGTTTCCGATGCTCTCTGGCGCCCCCCCCCCCCCCCTCTGGCCACATGTGGTATTGATTGCCATTGAAGTCAATGCGGACCAAATTATTTTAGCTTCCATTGACTTCAATGGGGAAACTCACTTTGATATGTGAGTACTTTGGATTATGAGCATTCTACTGGAACGGATCATGCTTGTAATCAGAGGCTCCACTGTATAAAAATTTCATTTGAATACAGTGTTGCATGACCGTGCAATTGTCATTCAAAGTGTGAAAGCTGAAAATTGGCCTGGGCAGGAAGGGGGTAAAAGTCCCCTGTATTGAGGCTGATAACTAGTCAGATTTAGGTAAGTACACTAGTTCTATTGACTTATTAATGGAGCAGCGTTAGTACCTGATTTTGTCCCAGTATTGGCCCCTTGTGATCCCTGTACAGAAGAGAACAGACTGGCAATGGAAGGAGCAGCACAAGGAACCAATCAATTGTCTAGTTCAGCTCTTGGGCTGTGATTCTCCGCTGTGTGTTAGAAAATAGGATCTGATTATGTAGAGTGATGTACTAACTTTTAGCCACCTTTCTTTTACCCTGACAGATGGATTGAAGCCCCCGGGGGTTCTTTCTCTGGCCAACTTGCTGGGGACCCTGGAAGATTTCACTCTGGCAGACTCCAGTGAGGATGAAGATGAAGCCAAAATAAAACAGAAGCCCAAGGCAGACAAGACGGAGGGACTTCACAGGACGAATAGCCTGGAGGAGCTGGGTGTAGAGGTCAGATGGGAGTAATGGGCACTTATGGGGTTAACACACCTTCAGGATTTTTTATATGCAGCCCAAAGGGCAGGGAGGATGGCACCCAGTGCAGTATCATAAAGCAACCAATCACATTCTTCTATCTTGCTGACTTCTGGTTATTTAAAATGTTACTAAACCCAGGACCCTGAATTTATTATATCTAGTCCTTCACAATACACAAAACATGGAAATGCAATTATTTTAGTAAATATTAACTGCTAAATACCCTTCCTCATCAGCAGTATATAGAAGTTTTGTGACTACTATCAGTGTCTGGATAAATCTTGTAGGAGGAGTTTCCATTTTCCTCTGACTGTCCTATGAGGCTGCATGACCCCTGACCCTCTGAACAGCGCTGATTGTCCCTGTGCTGATCAAATGCACACTCCCCAAAAAAAAAATATATATACACACCAACTTAAGCATGTGTAGAGTGCCTTCAAGGCTCTATACCAGGAATATTCAATTAGCAGACCTCCAGCTGTTGCAGAACTACAAGTCCCATGAGGCATAGCAAGACTCTGACAGCCACAAGCATGACACCCAGAGACAGAGGCACGATGGGACTTGTAATTTTGCAACAGCTGGAGGTCCGTTAATTGCATATCCCTGCTCTATACTATCAGGAGATGGATTGGAAATGGTAAAGAAGTGGAGGATCAGAGAAGACAGGATCAAACTGCTTTTTTTATACAATGTGGACGATTAACCCCTTAGGTTCCACAGTATAACAAGTATTCTTTGCTGCATATACAGACTGATTTTACTGTTGTGTGTTTAGTAACACTTTAAGCATGGATTCTGCCAATACAGAAAGCAGCAGGCTTGTGACTCCTGACAGACCCCTTGCATCTTCCATCCAGTGCTGCACTAACGTTTCTGGATTCTGAGTAATGGGGGAAGCAAAAGAATTGTCAAAGGATCTGCGGGAAAAGGTAGTTCTGTATAAAACAGCAAAAGAATATAAAAAGATATCCAAGGAATTGAGAGAGCCAATTGGCAGTGTTCAAACTCGAATCAAGAAGTGGAAAATGAGGGGTTCTGTTGAAACCAAACCACGGTCAGGTAGACCAACTAAAATTTCAGCCACAACTGCCAGGAAAATTGTTCGGGATGCAAAGAAAGACCCACAAATAACTTCAGATGAAATACAGGACTCTGAAAACATGTGGTGTGGCTGTTTCAAGATGCATAATATGGAGGCACTTAAAGAAAACGGGAAATTGAATACCTACCTTTTTGTAATTTTCCTTTCCTGGTGCCTATCCATGGCAGCATACATATGGTTGGTGGCTCCGCCCTCATCCAACCCACAGGACCAATTATAACTCTTTAAAAGAGAGCGACAGCCTCCCCTCTGACATTCTTGTAACTAGACTCAAACAATTAAGGATTTTAAGAAAGGGAGGGCGTATGCTGCCATGGATAGGCACCAGGAAAGGAAAATTACAGAAAGGTAGGTATTCAATTTTCCGTTTTCCTGGTGCCTTCATGGCAGCATACATATGGTAAATAACTCGCTTATAGGGAGGGTTGCTGCAAAAAGTATTTTAATCTCTATCCAAGAGAAAACAGCTGAACAGAGTTTTCCCCCTACATCACTATGAGTAAGAGTAGACCCAACTAGGTCATGAATGCGGTGTAGAATGACCGGTTGCCTATAGGCAGGGCGCTTGGAAGATTCTAGTGTTGCTGTAGTCCAGGAAGCCGCCATTCCCCGCACAAGTCTTCTTTGACTTTGGAGCGGAGGACCACTAGCCCGGTATGTTGTCTGGATAAGATGAACCATCCAACTTGATGAAGTTGTCCTCGGTGTCCACAGCTTTCTCCCCCTCCTTTTTTTTTTTTTTTTTTTTCAAGGTAAGCTGGTAGCATGCCTGCCAGATCCGAGACGCCTGAGGAAGTCTTCTTCTAACTGTTTTGGCCAGTCAGGAGTTGTTGGAACATACTGAAAGATTTGGGACTACCAATTCTTAGATAAATTGGCTCGCAGAGGAAGCTCTGGACTTGAACTGGCAAGACTGCCAGATGACCAACTTGTTTAAATTGAAACGTCGGAATCCTAAATACGGAGGCTTGGACTTTGAGGGCCTTTGAACGGATGAGACGGTGCTTAGAAGTATGGAAAAAAGAAAATTGCTTCGCGAGTAGCGTCTTACATAGAAGATTCTCGTGTATGTGCAAGGAAAGACTGCGAGTAAACTGAATAGCAGAGGCACATCCCCCTTTAGACGTAGTCACCCTATCTGGGAAAAAAAGGAATGATTGCCCTCGAGGCATGTTCTTATTGTGAATTTAGGTTCCATCTGATGTCTTCCAGGGCTGAAAGAGGCTTTTCTTCCTGTCAAAAGGTGCTACTGGAGGAAGACTTTCTGGGTAAAAGTGCCATTTATCTTGTGGGAGTGACTGAACTTTTCGTTTTTTCCCCCTGCTCCATTCCTGATGATTAACTCCAGGGACATCCGAAAGCGGATAGGAGTGAACTCTTTCGGATATGCGAATGTACGCAACTGGAATCGGCAGAAGGACCGAACGGGGCCCGCTCGCCTGGCAGCCTGTATCAAGATTTCCTAGACCAACCAAGGATTTGTAGTTGAGGAGGTGAACCAATTCTCTGCTAGGCGCTGGCACTTAGCCAGGTAGGAGGGCGTACGCCTGTATTACCCTTGAGATTGGGAAATTGTGTGAAGGAACTGGGAGCCTTCCGTGTAAAAACAAACATGCACCAAAAGGAAGAGATCTTAACTAGCGGACTAGCCCATGAGGACAGCCTCTCGGGAGGCAAGCTGAAGCAATAGCTGCGTATTGGAGTTGGTATTTTCCTTCCTAGGTGATCAGCCAAATGATTTATTCCCTTCCCTCTTTTTTTTTTTTAAACATCAACTGCTTGAGGCTGGTGAGATCCTCTTGGCCTTGAGTCATATCAGGAATGCTTTTGAAGAATGACGATCTGCCTATGTGCGTGTGTTCGTCCTTTGGGACTGGACTCAGGTTAAGGTCGACCTGATGCTCATCTGTGTGGGAATGGACTCGTCCTTCAGAGGTAATGCTCTGGCAGAATATTGATATGTCAGCAGTACCTGACTCCTGTATGTTGGATACCGAACTGTCCTTATTTAAATACCAGTTGTCTTGGTCAACTGAGTCCCCTAAGGTTGCTGAAATTCAGAAGAACCGCTGCTGCTACAGGGATGGACTAAGGAGTAGGAACCAACTGCAAGTGGCTCCACCCACCGAGAAGACTTGATTATAGCACAGGACCAGTACTACTTCTAAAAAGTAGAATTCTCTGAGACCCGGACCTTTCCGTTAGGAAAGTCTGTTGTAACGAGGTGTAGGGATGTTAATGTTCCCACCATGATGCCAGAGTCCAGGGGGAGGATGTAAGAGGACCCCGATATGATTCCGATTGTCATGTTCCCAGCTTAGGCTGTGGGTGGTGACTTTCTTCTCTTTAGGGGAGACATCAGTCTCTTAGGAATATAATCTTTGCATAGGCAAAAAGACTAAAACATTTTTATATATGTTTTTTTTTTTTGGTAATTACCTGACCAGATGCATTCATGCTAAGGTGAACATACACCTCTTGTATATGAGATCGGACCTTATTGTAATGAAATGAAGATAGAACATCTTCCTGCTCATGCGGAAAGTGCAACTTTTCCCTTCGGAAGAGATTAACACTAGATCTTTCTGCTAAAATCCGGGACGCATGGTATGCCTAAAGGCAGGCATCAAAATTGTAAATGAAGTCCACTAATGTCTTGGAACATAAGGGGTAGGAGAACCTGATGAAAATGCAGGTGGAAACCCTTGAGGCTTTACAGGGACCATCTCCACTTCTGGTCGTACTGCCATGAGTCCCATTATTTTAAGGGATTCTCACCCGAGGATTGCCAGGTTGACAAGTTTGCTGTAGACCTGGGATGAATAGCGTACATTTGAAGGATGGGAAAAAAAAAGAAACACACATTTCCTTTTTTCAAATAACCAGAAAGGGAAAAGATTTGAGAGGTATGAACCCCCAAACAGCTCACGGAACTCGGAACTGAAATCCATCATGTATGGGCTTTGTATAAGCTGAATCAGAGTCCTGAGATCTTTTATTCTATATGGACCTTGGTGAGTAGCAAGGACATAGGAGCCTGTTGAGCTAGAATTTTTTTTTTTTTTTTATTTTGTTTGGTGCGACCAAGGCGAATTGTAGGGGAGTCAGTTTCCCGTTAAACCAGAATGGCAGTACGCGCTGGTTCAGCTTGAGTAAACAGGAAGTCAAAAGGGCTTCTGAATTCCGGGAGAGCTAGACGCGTCCCCTTCTTTCCTTATGTTCATGAGGGTAGCCTGAAGGTTGCTTTGCCTACTCCTATACCTCCTGGCAGTTACTGTATGCAGTAAGGCCTGAGAGGAAGATTCCAGTGTTTTCGCTGCTGCCTCGACCATAGATCCTGAAGCCAATTTAATTGCTCCAGAGAATTGAGAATTTCCTCTGGCTCGAGGCCCTGGCTCAGGCTAATTCAAAATTGGTAGACCATGCCTTTGTTGTCTCGGCAGCTGAAGCTAAAGCGGCTGCTGGTTCTCGTGCTCTCTCAGCTGTCTCATATTTAGATTTGAGGCCGTTCTCAATCTTGTGACCCAATATGTCTTCTTGAGACGCTGCACCTCTTGAGGAATGTGCTGCATTTCTTACAGTAGCCGAGTGATCCATAGATGGTAAGAAAAACGTCTGAGCACTAGTGTCAGCTGGAGGGTACAGCCCACGAGGATGGATATAGGCGACCTGGCCTGCTACCATATTTCGCATTAAGGCGGCCAGAAAATTATCAGGTACCCCAGAATCGTAGTGGGCCCCTTGCTTCTCGGATGCATCTTGTAAATCATCAAAACTGGCCCCTGCACTTATCTGCTGACCTGGGATCTTGGGGGCAGACCCCTGAAAAATATCTTTTGATGAAGAGGTAGCCGGACCTTGAGATGGAAACGACTCCTGGATTGCATCTTTAATTATTTTCCTAATGTTGACCCAGTATTCCTCCCTCTCCTTTTCCTCATTTCCGGCTGCTCCCAGAAAGCAGTAACTGCAGACCAATTTATTTATTTTTTTTATTTTTTTTGGAAGCGCATCATCACCGCAGACCCAGCAGGCTTTGGGGGTGGCAGGGTGATGAGGAGAGGGATACTTTCTAGCCGAATGTCGGGAAGACCTGCGGCTGTCAGGTGTGTAGGCTGAAGCAGAGTGACCACTCTTTGGGACACCATGAGCTTTGGACTCCTTCTTCTGTGCCCCTCTGCGACTTGGCTGAGGTTGCGGGCTGCAAAAGAAGGAAAGGACAGAAAAATTCTGTTTTTCCTCTATAGAAGGTAGTCACGTGCTCTTTTTTATTTTGAACTTACCTGGTAGTTGCAGCCACTTACCTAGTGGTATGTTGAGGATCTTTTTCTAATACTGAGCTGCGGGGAAGGGCTGTTAAAGAGGGAAACCAACAAGTTTAACCTGCGTGGTTTAACTTTTCTTTTTTTTTATATATATTTTTTATTATTATTATTATTAATTTTTTTTTTTTTTTTTGGAACACATACCTATATGTATAGCGTACCTACGAATATGCATATATACACCCATGAACGCATATGTTCATATATGTTTTTTTTTATTTTTTATATTGAATACATAAAAAACTATATATATATATATATATATATATATATATATATATATATATATATATATATATAATCTGTGTATACATACATATACACACCCAGGCCTATGCACAGGCAAGGCTGAGATCCATGAGGTATCAAGGATACCCTACCTAAGTATATACATATACACATGCACCTACACATCCATGTACATACCCATATGTACAGAAAACGTCCTCACCCATTATATGTACATGAAAATATGTATTCCACAGAAATATGCACAAACATGATCCACTCCCAAATTTACCTTGGGCTGGATCCATAATATGGGGAATAAACAGGAGGAAGGCAGTAGAATGTAATCTTCCCTTAACCTAGGATGTGTTGCAGTGGAGAGCTGTTTAAACATAATGAGGAAAAACATCCTCATTTATACACCGACTATTTCCGGGTATACCAAGATGGCCGCATTGGCCTCCGGAGGCTACTGCGCATGCGCGCGGTGATGTCATATCCCTGCGACACAACAGTGTCCAAGGAAGGGATAAATCAAATGCAGAGGGGGCGCGCGAAGCGCCGCAGATGCTCTCCAGCAGGGGCGGCAGGAGGGGGGCCCCCCCCCCGCTGCGGAAGATCGCATGCCTGGCTACGAGAGTCATAAACTCTGCCATACCTCGTTATAGCCCAGGAGTCTGCTGGCTAGGACGGCAGCATGCTTCTGGAAGACAGAAAAAGAGGTGAGGGACAGGTGGTCTAGAATGTAATCTCCCTTATAGCAAACGGCAGATTTATTTATTTTTTTTAAAACAGTTGAACAAGACTTGCCCTGTAAGCAGCTGTAGAAGGCCTAACAGCCACCTGTCTCCAACAAGCCACAATCATCAGCAGTGAAAAATAGCACTGCAAAACTTGTAATCAGTCGTCTTTTACCTTGGAGCAGTGTTTTCAGTCACGGATGGAGGAAAATACCTGAACTCCAGACCCAGAAAAGATCCACAGAAAAATGGGCTCCCAAACCTTTTTGGCGCATTTAGCAGCCTAAGATATGGGACTTCATCTACAGGGGAGCATGAACCTGTAATGGCTGGCCAACACAGTGGCTTAGTAAGGGCTGAATCCAGGTGATCCGTGATCCTGCAGGTTTGAGGACAGAAAAAAGAATGTCAGAGGGGAGGCTGTCGCTCTCTTTTAAAGAGTTATAATTGGTCCTGTGGGTTGGATGAGGGCGGAGCCACCAACCATATGTATGCTGCCATGAAGGCACCAGGAAAGATGGATTACACAAATGCCACAAACTATCCCGCTTACAATACACCAAACAGCACAGAGACGAGCCTCAAACCTTCTGGCACAAAATCATTTGGAGTGATGAGACCAAAATTTAGCTTTTTGGCCACAACCATAAATGCTTCATTTGGAGAGAAGTCAACAAGGCCTATGATGAAAGGTACACCATTCCTACTGTGAAACACGGAGGTGGATCGCTGATGTTTTGGGGATGTGTGAGCTACAAAGGCACAGGAAATTTGGTCAGAATTGTTGGCAAGATGAATGCAGTATGTTATCAAAAAATATTGGAGGAACATTTGCATTCATCAGCCAGGAAGCTGCACATGGGACATACTTGGACATTCCAACATAATAATGATCCAAAACACAAGGCCAAGTCAGAATAAAGTGAAGGTTCTGGAGTGGCCATCTCAGTCTCCTGACCTCAATATCATTGAGCCACTCTGGGGAGATCTCAAACGTGCCGTTCATGCGAGACAGCCCGAGAATTTACAGGAACTGGAGGATTTTTGCCAAGAGGAATGCCCAGCTTTTCCATCTGAGAAGATAAAGAGCCTCATCCACAAATACCACAAAAGACTTAAAGTTGTCATTGACGTTAAAGGGAGCAATACACGTATTAAAGGGGTTGTAAAGGTTCCTTTTTTTTTATTTTTTATAACAAACATGTTATACTTGCCTCCACTGTGCAGCTCATTTTGCACAGAGTAGCCCCGATCCACGTCTTCTGGGGTCCCTCAGCGGCTGTTTTGGCTCCACCCCACAAGAGCTAACCCCCTTCTGGGAAGCTCTCTCCCAAGGGGACTAGCTTGCGGTCGCGCTCCCGTGATAGAGTCGGTGGCCATAGCCGCGTCATTGATTTGATTGACACCAACGGGAGCCAATGGCTGTGCTGCTATCAATCATCGAATGAATGAGCCGAAAAGCGAGCACGTTCACGGCGCGGGACTTTCGAGGGCTCAGATAAGTAAACGGTGGGGCTGGGGGGGGGGGGGGGGGGGGGCGCTAATAGTTAGATGTTTTTTCACCTTAAAGCAGAAGTCCAGTTTAAAAAACATTTATTAAAAGTCAGCAGCTTCTAACACTGTAGCTACTAACACTGCCGCGATGTTGGCAGCCGAAGCCAAGCAATCGCTCGGGTCTCGACTGCCCCGCCGCCATCCTCGGTGAGGGAATCAGGAAGTGAAGCGTTGCGGGTTCAGCGCACGATTCCCAACTGCGCATGCATGAGCCGCGCGGTGCTACGTGAATGGGCGATGTCTCTTGAGACACACACAAGGTCCCAGAAGACACCGCTCCCCTATTCCCAGGAGGCAGCGCGAGGAGGAGAAGAAAGAATCAGGAAGTGACAGATTAGGAAGATCAGCAACAGGCGGCACTTCAGGTATGTATTTCAGGGTGGAACTCCGTGGCAGTGATTGATATGAATGATTTGGTGTTTGGAGCAATATATAGGTAATAATAATAGATTTTTTTCCCCCCTGTCCTTCAGATGAAGTCCTCTGCTGCCGCACCCCCTCCCCCAGCCTCGCCTCTGCCAGAATCCACTCAGGAACAATGGGCCGTTCCACTCAGCAGCCTCAGCCCCGTGGATGATTTCTACAAACGTATTCCGGATCTAGCCTTTAAGGTGAGAGAGAAATCATCTATATGTATCAGTATGAAGACATAGTCAAAACTCTGGGCAGTTTTGTGCCTAACCACATATGGAAAGATTGAGTTGAAAAGACATTAAATGCATTAAAGGGCACCTGTCTGTGTTCTAACACCTAAATTGGCCTTTAAAACTCACCAAAAATCCCCAAAGGACTTTGCAAGGCACAACCACATATATAAAACGTATTGTTTAGACATAAAACAAATACTACATACATTTAAAAGTATTTGTGTCTCATACACTTGCAGATATATTTACATGAATAGCTGACGTTCCATTAATCATAATATGACTGAAAATCCAAATGTACTGATTCCCTACGTGTTTCGCGAGACAGCACTCGCTTCCTCAGGAGAGGTACATATAGATATCTGAAATTAGAAACAAGGTTGTTTACGAGAGAAAAAGAAGGGGGGGGGGGTGGGGGACAATTTGGTAAAGTCTTCTAAATCTCCAAACATGATGGCCCGGATTCACATAGGACTTACGCCGGCGTATCTTGAGATACGCCGCATAAGTACTAATGTGCGCCGTCTTATCAGTGCGCCGTACATGTAGAACTAAGATACTCCAAAAAACTGACTTCATCCGACCAACGTAACTTGCCTATGCCGGCGTATAGTGGGCTCATATTTACACTGGACGCTTTTGGAACTGCCATTGATTTTCGATGCAAATATGCAAATGAGGGAGATACGCCGATTCACGAACGTACTCTGATCAGCACTTAGGCTATTTTAGCAGGGTATACCCTGAGTTTGTTTACCATCCACCCATCCAGGCAGGATCTGGACTGGTTCCTTTGGTGCAGACATTCACTGGAGACGTATCCCTGCAGGGCGAGTATAAACCTCATATGACAACCTGCTTTTTACTAGGTAGGACTCCTCTGAGTCTCCTTTGACATAATGTTTACGATTATTCGCCAGTGTATATGTGTGCTCCATGTTTTTTTACAAAGCACAGGATATTGGTTGCTGTTTATTGTACTATTAAAAGGGGGAACCGTGTAATTTTTCCTCCTTTCTCCGGTTTTCTCGGGTCGTGATGTCTGGGATTAGGGTTGTCCCGATACCACTTTTTTAGGACCGAGTACAAGTACCGATACTTTTTTTCATGTACTCGCCGATACTTTTTTTAAATGTCAGTTTTTAAACCACAATACAGACTAAGGATAATTTCTTTAGAATTATGAAGAGCTCTAACTCAAGACATTATAAAAGAATAAAAATGAGTAAAAATGAATAAAAATGTTTTATTTGCTTGTCACGCAGTAGTAAAAAACTCAAAGAATTTTCACAGAACATGTTGATAAATACAAAAAAAGTATTCTATTTAGGCATCGGGAGCATTTGCGCGAGTACAAGTACTCCCGCAAATACTCGGTATCGGTCCCGATACCGATACTAGTATCGGTATCTGGACAACCCTATCTGGGATTATTTTTTTTTTTTTTTACTATCGGTGGTCACATGGTGGTAATTAGCACCAAGTTTATTTCACCATATAGTCCAACAAGGATTTTCATTTTCTCTTTTTTCACTTAATGCTATATGAACACCACTCGCTGGCAGATGTATTACAGCATTTCCTGTATCATACCCAAGTCTCATGGGATTTTCTTTATCTCTTTTCACAATTGTTACTTATTTAGTTCACTATATTACATTTTGCACCCCTTCTTTTCCATGCACTTCCTTTTGATTTTCACCATGTGCACTTGAATTGTAGGAGCCGGGGGTTCGGGAACCTTTGGTAGCTGGCCCTCTTGTAAGTTAATTGTTGTTTTTTATTTTTCTGTGCCTGTTCACACCCGATTCTTGGTACTATCCCAGGATATTGCCTTGTACTGGCTGGTCCCCTTCCCCTACACAACCCCCGGGGAGAACTTTGTGGGCCTATGAGTGCTCTCATTCGACTGTCCTATTTATCCATAATTGGGAGCAGTGTTGCCAACCTACCAGATTGAAATTTACTGGCACGAAACCCGAAAATTTACTGACACAGCCACGTTTTTACTGGCATTTCACAAAAGTTACTAAATTACATTTGTAGGTGCAAATTTCAGTATTTAAGCTACAAACAAGAACGCTAGGGAAATACCAATGTGATTTAAGGTAGATATTAAGGTAAAAAAACATATTTTTGATATAATAAGGGCAAATTATTTAGTCATATCACCCCCTAACTTCATCCCCCTCTGCCACCAACACACCCTGCCTTCACCCCCCTCTGCGTTGCCACAATCTCACCCTGCCTCCAATCTCCCCCAGGCCCCCTGCCCCCATTGTCCCCTGCCTCCATCCCTCTCTGCGGTGCCACCAACAACCCCTGTCTCCATCCCCCACCCTCTGCGGTGCCACATCCCCCTCTGTGGTGCCACTAACACCCCCTTGCTTCAATTTCGCCCTGCCTCCAATTTCTCCCTGCCTCCATTGCCCCCTGGCTCCATCCCTCTCTGCGGTGCCACCGCAGCCACCATCACCCCCTGCCACCAATCACCCCCTGCCTCCAATCTCCATGCGCAGTTCCAAGCCGAACCGGCTCAGGTATTTTTACTGGCACATTCCCCCAACCACGGACATTTACAAACGGGGGAAAAAAAGTGCCAGTTTTCTTTATCGTACATCACGGGACACAGAGCGCATAGCCATTACAATTGGGTTATATGGGTACCTTCAGGTGTGGACACTGGTGTAATCAATTTCACAGGAAGTTTCCTCCCTATATAACCCCCTCCCACTGGGAGTGCTTCAGTTTTTTCGCCAGTGTCTTAGGTGTTGGTCACGTCTAGCTGTCCCTCGGAGGTCTCGGGACCCAGGATAGCTAGTCGGATCCGTCCGAAGTGCTTCAAAGCCAAGGTGTACGGTACCCGGGCCCTGCTGGAGTGGGGTTTTGCGTATAATGCCTCTCCTTGGAGGGCTGGATTCTGGGCTCCAGTGCCTTAGTCTCTTCCAAGAACTAAACGCTACTGATGCCAGGATGCTATATAGGTCCAGGGGTGTGGGTTCCTTAACACAGGACCCCGGTCCCTGAAGGTCCAAGACAATACCCACGGAGATGGGGGAAGGCTGGGCCTCTTGCATTTTGCAATACCCTGCGGCGTGGAGCAGGTAAGAGGGAACCTTCGGGACTTGGTTGCGACAGTAGGTATCCCCCTGGGGGTTCTGGGTTGGCTAATGGTATGCTTGTGCATCAGCCACTATCTCCACTATGTCTGTTGAGGCAGGATGGGATGTACTAATGTTTACCCAGATAACATGTAGATATATATATGCTTTTAAAAGATATGTATTTTGCTACTCCCCCCAGATTTGCCTGTTAGCATGATACTGCAGCCCCACGTGTATAGAGAGGAAGTGCTGACAAAACTCCTGTTTCCTAGGAAGCCTAGGGAGACAGCTTCCTCTATGTGTGCACTACAAAGATTAGTGGCTTACCAGGTGTCTGTGTTTCTAGCGCTGGTCCAGGCTTCTCCTCTGCTCTCTGCTTCCTCCATGTGACGCGCCGCCTTTTACAGCGTCAGTGGCGTGGGGGGGGGGGGGCGGGCCAGCAGCGTCAGTCTCAGATAAAGCAAAAAAGCATTTCCTGGCTGGTCATTCCCTCCTGAGAGCAGTGGAGAGTGAGGACATAGAGTGCGCAGCTGAGCCAGTTCTGGCTAACAGTGACACCCAGTGGTGGTTTGTGGATCTTCAGGTCTGGACTTAGTCCACACTGACCAGAAAAAAAAAAAAAAAAAAATTTTTTTGCTTAAAGGGACTCAGCCTTAGATCTGGCAGTATCTGAGTCGGTGCAACCTTGGACTCCAGCTAACGGGCATTGGTGTGGCAATACTCACAGGACTTTCCTCTGTATTGCCGCCTTCTCAGGCGTATGAAAATTTTAAAAAGATTTTACCATAGCCTGTCCTTATTAATGTTTCACTTCTAGCTACAACAGTTGGGTGTTGGCTGTAGGGGTGTCTCAAGGTTGTGCAATGGCTCCCAAGGGATCAGGACCAGCTAAGGCTGCAAAAGGTGCCAAAAAAGTAAAGGGGTCAGAGGATTTGGGCCAGGCTCCACTGGTCCCACCCTCACCAGATAGACCACCGAACAGCATCGTGCAGGAGCCATTGAGGGTGCTAGGGGCAGAGGCGGCCCCCAATCAACCCATTCCCGTTTATGTTACGGAAGAAATGCTAGAATCCACCCTGGGTGGGCTAGAGAAAAGGTTAACTGCTTTAATTGCCCGCTCTTTGCCGGGTGGCAAAACGGTGTGTTCAGATGCAGAGGTCCTCTCTTCGGAGGAATTGGACCCACAGGGGGATCAACCGGACCTGAGTCCTGACGGGTCAGACATTGAAGATTCCACTATAGATGACATTTTTTCGGCTTCTCAAGCAGAGAGTCTGTGGATCCAGTCTCTGACGGATATGGTTCGCACTGCTTTTAAACTTCCAGTGTCAGAACAATTAGCCCCCGCGGTATCCTCTTTAGGTTCCTTGAAGGCACCATTGAATGGTGCGTCTTTCCCGGTTCACCCTCTTCTGGAGAGCGTGATTTTTCAGGATTGGGCTCGACCTGATAGGATTTTTATCCCTCCTAAAAGGTTTACCATTCTCTATCCTATGGAAGAAGAATTTGCAAAGAAATGGGCACTCCCTACCGTGGACGCAGCCATTTCCTGCGTAAATAAATCCCTGACTTGTCCGGTGGAAAATGTCCAGGTGTTTAAAGATCCAGTCGACAAAAAATTGGAGACCCTACTGAAGGCTTCTTTTACCACAGTAGGTGCCGTGGTTCAGCCAGCAGTGGCAGCCATTGGCGTTTGTCAGGCTTTAAAGGATCAGACTAAACAGATATTAAAGGACATACCGGCTCAGCAAGCTCGTGAATTGGCTGACCTCCCAAGAGCTCTCTGCTTTGCAGTAGATGCTATTAAGGACTCCATTCAACAGGCGTCCTGTTTATCTCTGCTGTTGGTTCATATGCGTCGCCTTTTGTGGCTAAAAAACTGGTCAGCAGAGGCACCCTGCAAAAAGCTTTTAGCAGGATTTCCCTTTCATGGTGGGAGACTATTCGGTGAAGACCTAGATAAATATATCCAGACCATATCAGGTGGTAAAAGTTCTTTCTTGCCCATCAAGAAAAGATCACGTGGGCCCGCATTTAAGCGGCAGGCCTTCGCAGGCTCGGCCCCTTCAACTTCCCGTCAGTATCGACGGCCTCCCGGGCCTTCGGCATTTAATAGCCGCCCACAAGGACAAGCCACGACAGGCAAGAGGCCATGGTCTCGCAAGCCGGTTAAACCAGTCCTTAAGTCAGATTCATGAAGGGGCGCCCCCACTCTCTTGGGTGGGGGGAAGGCTTCGGTTCTTCTCCGAAGTGTGGAAGGCCAGAATTCCCGACTCTTGGGTAAGATCCGTGGTAACCACGGGCTACAAGCTAGAGTTTCGGGAAGTCCCCCCTCCTCATTTTCAGGGGTCAAGTCTTCCAAGCGACCCATTAAAGAGGGCCTCTCTTGCAAAAGCATTGGATCGTCTCTTACTCCAAGGAGTAATCGTAGAAGTACCAACCCAGGAATGGGGTCTGGGATTCTACTCCAACCTTTTCATAATACCAAAGCCCAATGGCGACGTCAGGCCTATCTTGGACCTCAAACGCCTAAATCGCTTTCTAAACATTCAGACCTTTCGTATGGAGTCCATACGTTCGGTGGCAGCCAGCCTACATCAAGACGACTTTCTAGCATCTATAGACATAAAAGATGCGTATCTGCACGTGCCGATCTACCCGGCACATCACAGGTTTCTTCGTTTTATGATACATCACCGCCATTACCAGTTCGTAGCCCTCCCTTTCGGGTTGGCAACAGCTCCGCGGGTATTCACAAAGGTGTTAGCCCCGGTGCTAGCCGTCCTAAGGACAGAAGGCATTTTAGTCTTGGCATACTTGGACGATCTTCTGGTTATCGACAGCTCAGCCTCCAACCTCAATCAGGCAGTAGGTCGCACAGTTCAGCATCTAGAGGAATTCGGATGGATTGTAAATCTAGAAAAATCGGTATTGAAACCCACAAGGCAGTTGGAATATCTAGGCCTTCGGCTAGATACAGACTGCCAGAGGATAATTTTACCTCAAGCAAAGATCAGATCAATAGCTCAAGCAGTTCAAATGATCTTAGGCAAGAAGAGGCCGACTATTCGCCTATGTATGCGACTGCTGGGGAAGATGGTGGCCGCCTTCGAGGCTGTGCCCTACGCCCAGATCCATACCAGATATCTTCAGGCAGCCATTCTCTCTGCTTGGAACAAGTCCATTCAGGCGTTAGATCGTCCGTTAGTGCTCTCCCCGAAGGTCCGGCGCAGCCTGTCTTGGTGGCTGGTCTCTCAAAATTTGTCAAAAGGGAAATCCTTTTGCCCCATCACGTGGAAGATAGTATCCACGGATGCCAGCCTGTTAGGTTGGGGGGCAGTTCTAGAAGAACAGACCCAGCAAGGGCTGTGGTCGGGGGCAGAGAAACTGCTTCCCATCAATATCTTGGAGATCAGAGCTGCTCGACTGGCCCTGATCGCCTGGACTCTCCCCCTTCAGGGTCTGCCAGTAAGGATACAGTCCGACAACGCCACTGCGGTGGCATACATAAACCACCAGGGGGGCACGAAGAGCCCAGCAGCCCAAAGAGAAGTAAACCTGATTTTCTCATGGGCCGAAGCCCATGTACCCTGCATCTCGGCGGTGTTCATCCCAGGGATAGACAATTCGCAAGCAGATTTTTTGAGTCGTCAACAGTTGCTCCCGGGGGAATGGTCGCTTCACCCCCAGGTATTCCAAGAGATTTGCCGAAGATTCGGAGTCCCAGACGTGGACATTATGGCAACGAGATCCAACAAACAGTTGGACAAATTCATATCCCGAGCCAGGGATCCCTCGGCCTACGGGACCGATGCCTTGTTTTGCCCTTGGCACCAGTTTTCTCTTCTGTATGCGTTCCCTCCACTGCAGATGATTCCCCGCCTTCTACGGAGGATCCGGGTGGAGCGCAGGCCTGTGATCCTGGTGGCCCCAGCCTGGCCCAGGAGGGCTTGGTACGCACTCATCGTGAGGATGTCAGTCGGGGCGCCGTGGCCGCTCCCCCTGCGCCCAGATCTGCTGTCTCAAGGCCCAATCTGCCATCCTGCTTCACAGCAGCTAAATTTGACGGCCTGGCGGCTGAATCCCTAATTCTTAAGGGCAGAGGCCTCTCAGATCAGGTCATATCTACGTTGATTCAGGCTAGGAAACCGGTCTCCAGAAATATTTATTACAGAGTCTGGAGAACCTATGTGGAGTGGTGCGAGTCTCAAAAATGGCATCCTCGAAAGTTTTTTATTGACAGGATCTTGCGATTTCTCCAGGTTGGCGTTGACAAGGGGTTGGCTCTTAGTACTCTAAAGGGGCAGGTGTCGGCTTTATCAATATGGTTTCAAAGACCCTTGGCCACCCATTCACTTATGAAAACCTTCTTGCAGGGGGTCTTGCATGTGAATCCCCCTATTAGAGCTCCCCTCTGCCCCTGGAATTTAAATCTGGTCTTGTCAGCTTTACGAAGGCAGCCGTTTGAACCTCTGACAGAAATCCCTCTTGTGCTACTAACCCGAAAGTTGGTTTTCTTGGTGGCTATGGCTTCAGCCAGAAGGGTTTCCGAGCTGGCAGCCTTGTCATGCAGGGAGCCATACCTTATTCTGCATAAGGACAGAGTTGTTCTGCGGCCTCAACCTTCTTTCCTTCCTAAGGTCATATCCAGTTTTCACTTGAATCAGGACCTAGTCCTACCTTCCTTCTTTCCTACTCCCCAGTCCAGAGAGGAAAGACGGCTTCATACTTTGGACGTGGTTCGAGCCATGAGGGTCTATCTCAAGGCTACAGAGAAGATTCGGAAAACAGATGTGCTTTTTGTTCTTCCGGATGGCCCCAAGAAGGGTCAGCCGGCTGCCAAGTCTTCCTTGGCTAGGTGGATTAAGCAGCTGATTTTTCAGGCCTATGGTCTGAAGCGCGTTCCACCTCCCTTATCAGTTAAAGCCCATTCTACGAGGGCCATGAGTGCCTCCTGGGCGGCACACCATCAGATTTCTATGGCACAGGTTTGCAAGGCGGCAACCTGGTCTTCCGTACATACGTTTACTAAATTTTATAAGTTGGACGTTGCAAAGGGTACGGACGCAGCTTTTGGGCAGGCGGTCCTACGGGCAGCAGTATAGAATCCTCTGGCCCGGTTCACGCCCCCTTGTTTTTCTGTTGGTGGAGCCATGTTTTCTCCTGACAATGTTTTTATTTGGCTATTCTTGGCCTTACGGTCTCCCTCCCTTTATAGAGCATTGCTTTAGGACATCCCAAGTGTAATGGCTATGCGCTCTGTGTCCCGTGATGTACGATAAAGAAAAAAGGATTTTTAATAAACAGCTTACCTGTAAAATCCTTTTCTTGAAGTACATCACGGGACACAGAGCTCCCACCCCTCTTTTGGGGAACATTGTGTAACCTCGGGAGAATTGCTTGCTACAAAACTGAAGCACTCCCATCGGTTGTATGGGCTGCTTTCATAATGGTAACACTCAAAATAGCGTACCGTACCGAACCAACCCGAACCGATCCGCTCATTGGAAATGAGGCATTAATGTACTTCTCCTGAGGAAGTGAGTGCTATTTTGCAAAACACGTAGAGAATTAGTACATACGTATTTACTCTGTGAATTTTCAGGCATATTTTGATTTATGTAACTAACGATGGCTATTCATGTGTATACAGATATCTGCAACTGTATGTAATGCAAATATTTTTAAATGTATGTAGTATTTTTTTTCATGTCTAAATAATACATTTTTGTAAATTGATATTTTATTTATATATATATATATATATATATATATATATATATATATATATATATATATATATATAATGTATGTGTGTGTGTGTGTTCCTTGTGTGTTTTACAATTTGGGACTGAGTCACTCCTATGCCCTATATATGCAAGCTTTAACACTATGACAGGTGTAATTTAAAGGAGCACTCCACCCTGACCTGGTATTGACATTTAAGGTAGATGGCATAAAATAAAACCATGTACATGCTTATCAACTTGAGCCCCTGGATGAGCCCACCTTTTGCAGCAATTATGAGGGGCTGCCATTCCCACAGCTGGTTTATATTTTATACTATAGAGCTACTAAGGATCCTCCTGAGGTTGCTAGCAGATAAGTAACCACTGAAAACAATTACGTTTGTAGCTATCTGTAAAGGGTAATTTCTTCCCCAAAAAATAATAAATGCACATCTTTTTGCATGTAAAGCATCAGCTGATCATGGGTAGAATGCAAAGCTACTGCAGACCCAGTGTAGCTGTCTGTCCGTACCTCGTATGGGCAGGCAGCTACTGAATGGCAGGAGAAATTAATTAACTACTAGAGCACTCACCAGCGCCCTATTCGTTTATTGAGAACTACAAGCCATCAGCCGCAATGGCTGATGATGGTAGTTGTAGTTTTTTCAATCAAAGAACTTTTTTTTTTAAAGCAGGTGCAGGGAAAAGATCTACTTTCACAACTGGGGGGGGGGGGGGGGGGTTGTATGGGGGAGCCAGAGCTGCTGCATCTGTAACATGTTACACCCTGAATATGGGTTTATCATGTAACATGTTATGAACTTTTCCTTCTTCTAAGAGGTTCTACATGGCTGTATATATTGTATATGTCACACCAGTATTTTGTATCTGCAGCATCCATTTGAACTGGACCCCTTCCAGAAGAAAGCCGTTCAGTGTCTTGAAGATGGTTCTTCTGTCTTCATTGCAGCTCACACGTCTGCTGGGAAGACTGTGGTGGCAGAATATGCCATAGCATTGTCCCTAAAGCACATGACCAGGTGAGTGTATCCATTCATTTATACGAAAAGTGTATGTATGGGCAAAAAAGAAAACCTTGAAATCTCTCCAGCAGCACATTTCCACATCTTTTATCCCTTTAAAATGCCGTAATAACAGGAAAAATGCCTGTTGATCCTGTTAGAAATCCAGTGTGCTCCTAATTTCCTTTGCTATCTGCTTCTGTTGCATTGAAATTGCAAATGTGCCCTGCCCAGTTCTCTCTGTACTACAGCAGGGGTTGTCAACCCCCGGGCTGCGGCCCACTACTGGCCCAAGGCCTTACTACAGACGGGCCGCGGGTGCGAGCGGCCGGTATGAGAAAGCCGGGTGACCGGGATATTAGCTCTGGGTGGAAGAGATAAGCGAGCGACCAGGCAAGCAGAGATGACATCATATCTCTCCCCCCCCCCCCCACTTCACTGCTCTTCCACCCTTTCATCGTCATTGTCGGATGTGCGTGGGGAGCAGAGAGATTACATCATCTTTCACAGCCCCCCCACATCGCTGCTCTTCTGCCCTTTCAGTCTCAATGTCAGGGGTGAGCAGGGAGATGACATCATCTCTCAAACCCCCCCCCCCCCCAGCATCAATGCTCTTCTGCCTTCTCTCGGCACCCACCACATGGACTAGTGCTGCCACCAATGCAGTGACAATTCAGTGACAATTCGCATCTGGTGGCAGGTGATGTGACATTCCGCAGCTTGTGGCATGTGACAATTCACATCTGGTGACAGGCAGCATGGCAGGTGATGTGGTAAGTGACATTTGGCATCTGGTGGCAGGCAACGAGGCAAGTGACACGCTTGGGGCTCCCACGGATTCGGCATTATGGTGAGTTGAACTATTTCATTTATTACTACAATGTAATAATAGAAAAAATTGCGCTATCAAATTGCCCGTGAAAAATCGCTTACTCCCCTGCGTGCCAACCCCGCGCCTTGGCACAATTTTCGTCTACGCAGCCGGTTCCCGGTGCCAAAAAGGTTGGGGACCACTGCACTACAGGACAGCTCCCCCTTAGGGAGGTGAGGAGAGGGGGAAGTATTTGGTGGTCCTAACACATGTCCTGTCCTAGAGTGACAATGCTGCCACTCCATAGATACAGTACAGTGAGCGTTGTCATTCTAGGACAGGAAGTGTGTCACTGGAAGGTGAAAATAAAGTAAAATGTCTAGAATGTCTTTGAAATGTAACCATTTTCAGTGAGCACAGTGACTACCTGGAATACAGAGTGTTTTGTTTGTGTGTTTCAGGGATTTGATCCAAGTTTTTGTCCATGTGTGTTAGTAATGGTTTGGCTCCAGACTTCTTATCCTTTTTATCCCTTTCAGATAATAGTAAAAGTGCTGTGTATTATAAATGTGCATTGTCCATTTTATTTCTTCTTCTAGAACCATATACACCTCCCCCATAAAGGCCTTGTCCAATCAGAAGTTTCGAGATTTCAAGATCACTTTTGGAGACGTTGGCCTGATCACAGGAGATGTCCAACTCTATACAGCAGCGCCGTGTCTTATTATGACCACAGAGATCTTACGGTACGTGCTTGTCTTCTGTAGAGGTTTTAAAGTTGATGTACACCTAACCATTGAAATCTTATCCAAGTTTAACTGCTTGCCGACCAGCCGCCGGGCGAGATCACGTAGATCTGCGTCATCTCGCCGTTCAGCCAATAGGGGTGCGGGCACCACCCCAACCCCCCCCCCCCACGGCGTGCGTGCCCACGGCCGGGCATCCGCGATCACTCGTTACAGAGCGAGAAACGGGAGCTCCCGGTCCTCTCAGGGGGAGAGATGCCTGATCGCTATAAAAATGTGTCAAAAGTGTCCGCCATAAGGTCGTAGTACCAATAAAAATTCGCTGATCGCCGCCATTACTAGTAAAACAATTTTTTTTATAAAAATGCCATAAATCTATCCCCTATTTTGTAGACGCTATAACTTTTGCGCAAACCAATCAAACGCTCATTGCGATTTTTTTTTTTTGTGAAAAATATGTAGAACAATACGTATCGGCCTAAACTGAGGAAAAAAAAAAAATTTTATATATATTTTTGGGGGATCTTTATTACAGCAAAAAGTTAAAAATATATTTTTTTTTTTCAAAATTGTCGCTCTATTTTTGTTTATAGCGCAAAAACTAAAAAACACAG
Organism: Rana kukunoris; assembly: GCA_029574335.1. NCBI lineage: Eukaryota > Metazoa > Chordata > Amphibia > Anura > Ranidae > Rana > Rana kukunoris. Next base: position 32,770,392 of record CM056057.1, on the reverse strand, counting down.
AGGTGATCAAATACCACCAAAAAAAGCTCTATTTGGGGAAAAAAAGGACGCCAATTTTGTTTGGCAGCCACATCGCACGACCGTGCAATTGTCAGTTAAAGCGACGCAGTGCCGAATCGCAAAAAGTGGCCCAGTCATTGACCAGCAATATGGTCCAGGGCTGAAGTGGTTAACAATGTTTCAAAATTAGAGTGGAGACTGCGAGGCAGGCCTTCTCGTCCAACATTCGCGCCTGTCCCCAGAAATGGACCTCTAAAACATTCCCATAGACACACTCCTAAACCTTGTGGACAGCCTTCCCAGAAGAGTTGAAGCTGTTATAGCTGCAAAGGGTGGGCCAACTAAATATTGAACCCTACGGACTAAGACTGGGATGCCATTAATGTTCATGTAAAGGCAGGCGTCCCAATACTTTTGGTAATATAGTGTATTTTGTGTTAGCAATTGCTCTTTGTGTATTCAATTAATTACAATCATATGAGACATTTACTTGCTTGTCATTTCACTCACATTCCCAAAGTTCTCTCTCTTTGGCCACATCACTTATTTCAGTTTCTTCCCACAGATCTATGCTGTACAACGGTTCCGATGTCGTCCGAGACTTAGAATGGGTCATCTTTGACGAGGTCCATTATATCAATGATGCAGAGGTGAGTGCCGCCACAATACTCCATCTTTCTGTGCGTTGCCTAGGCTTCTATTCACCACATTTCTTACTCATCCACAGCGAGGCGTCGTATGGGAGGAGGTTCTCATCATGTTGCCGGACCACGTCAATATTATTCTGCTGAGCGCCACAGTGCCCAACACTGTGGAGTTTGCAGACTGGATTGGGTGAGTTACAGATCATTTCATATTTACAATATACTTTGTAGGTATCCTATCCTGGTCCATACCTGCAAAGGTATGGACCAGGGAACACAGCCGTCGTATTTTACGTTGTGTACGTAGTACATGAATAGGGCTGGGCGTAGGTTACATTCACACCGTAGGCAGTGATTCGACGTATCTTAGCCAGTTGTTTTGAAGTGATTGTGAGCATGCGCATTGGAATGCGGCCACGGGACGGCGCATGCACCGTTCGTTTTAAGTACTTGTCTGGCACTCGGCCCATCATTTGCATGGGGTCACGCCTCATTTGCATTGCTCACGCCCACTTCCACTTATGACGACTTACGCTTTCAAAACCCAGCGTAGATTTGGGAGCAAGTGCTTTGTGAATACTGTGCTTGCTTCTCTGCGTCGGCGTAGCGTATATTAGATACGCTACGGCGGCATAAATATGCACCAATGTATGTGAATTCGGGCCATAGTTTATAAAACTATGTTCACACCGTTGTCATTTTGCTTGTGGGCATTGTGAAGCCCACAAGCACTTCCTGGAAGTCTTGGATGGGGAGTTATAATGGGGGAGCACACTGCATCCTGGGAAATGATGACACACATTTCCCAGGAGCACTAGCGTGCTGAGGAGCCGGGGAAGATGACGTCAGAATCCTAGGTGATTCCGAAGGCAGATTTATTGGAACTGCATAGCAACAGGCATTTCCAGGTGAGTAAAACATATATATATATATATATATATATATATATATATATATATATAATTTTTTTTTTTTTTAGGTCTAATGAGCACAATAATGAAAACAAAATGTGGGATGGAAACTCCACTTTAAAAGCGTGACATGTCTGGTATCTATTTACTCGACGCAACATCATCTTTCACACACATACAAAAAAAATTGGGCTAACTTTACTGTTTTGTTGTTTTTTAATTTATGAAACCGTATTTAAAAAAATAAAATTAAAGGTGGTGAAAAATTATTGCGCAAATACTGTGCAAGATAAAACCCCTAGCACCTACCTAGGAGGGTGCTGCATTCATATTCCTGATATGTGGCTGTATGAAAATGTATCTTATTCTCTTTGTATTGTTTCCTTTTGTATGACATCTCCGGTGTTCCTGCCAGTCCCTCTGCTTACCTAATACAAAATGATACATTTCCTTTTATGTTGTTTGTATTTAAACTCTCATAGGAGGATAAAGAAGAAGAAGATCTATGTGATCAGTACCACCAAGAGGCCGGTGCCGCTGGAACATTATCTGTACACGGGGAACAGTCAGAAGACGCAGAATGAGTTTTTCCTGTTGCAGGACGCTTCTGGAACCTTCCAGACCAAAGGGTGAGAAGAGCCTTCATAGAATCCCTAAATTAAAGTAAAACTAAACTAAAAAATTCTACTGAAGTTCTGTGTGGGCAGCAATCACGTGAAGCCTATTAGTAGGTTAATTACATTATATATTGATTTCACAATAGTATATTGATTATATATTTTTGTTCACTATTTTTGCTGTTCTCCTTTACAGTATACTAATACAGTGTTTCCGTTTATCTCCAGCTACTATGCTGCTGTTGATGCCAAAAAGGAGCGAACCTCTAAATATTCGCAAACGTTTGGAGCAAAACACCCGCATGGCGGTGGAGCCGGGCATGTGAGTATGCAAAGAATGATGGCAGGATTGAATTAAAGCGGAGTTCCACCCAAAAGTGGAATTTCCACTTTAAGCGCTCCTCACCCCCTTACATGCCACATTTGGCATGTCATTTTTTTTTGGGGGGGGGGGGGGAGTGGTGGGTTTTGGTAGGAGTGTCCCACTTCTCCTTCCGCCCAGGGACCGCCTAGTTGAATCCTCCTCTCGCTTCCCACTAGGCTGTCCACTCCTAGCGCACAGCACGACTCGCGCATGCGCAGTGCGCGCCTGGCCGTGAAGCCAAAAGCTGTCACAGCCGGGTGCCCACAGTCTGAATTGAGGCACCGGCAGAGAAGGGGGGGGGGTTCACAGGAACGTAAAGCAGGTAAGTGTCTGTTTAAAACCCTGCAAGGCAGCGCATACTAGCTCATTATGAAATACTTGCCTCAGAACGAAGCCCCCGTATCTGAGCCCGGTCCACACCAAGGTAGCTGACATCTTGCCCTCGGCGTGTCTTCCGGGTTTGCGGCTCCGGCACTGTGAGTGTCCGGAGCCGCGATGACGTCACTCCCGTGCATGTGCGTGGGAGTTTTATTCCCGGCAAGGTCTGGCAGCATCTGTGACAGTTCCCAGCGCGATACAGGAAGCATCGGCTCTGCTCTCTACTGCAGCCGTATGCTTCCTCCAGCGCCGCTCCTGTCACACTGATGGCAGATCTGGGGGATCAAGAACCAGCCAGCAGTACCCAGAAATACACACCAGTACCCAGAAGTACCACCCAGCAATACACACCAGTAGCCAGATGTACCACCCAGCAGTACCAAGAAGTACCAGACAGCAGTACCAAAAAGTACCCACCAGTACCAGCCAGCAGTATCCAGGAAGTACCAGCCTACAAGTACCAGTACCCAGCCATACTAGCTAGCAGTACCCACAAGCACCACCCAGCGGTACCAAAAGGTACCCAGACGTACCAGCCAGCAGTACCCACAAGCACCACCCAGCAGTACTGAGAAGTACCAGCCACCAGTACCCACAAGCACCACCCAGCAGTACCAAAAATTACCCAGCAGTACTAGCCAGCCAGCTGTACTTGCCAGTACCAGCCAGCGATGCTTGCCAGTACCAGCCAGCGATGCTTGCCAGTACCAGCCAGCAGTAGCCACCAGTACCAGCCAATGGTACCAACCAATATCAGAAAGCAGTACCAGCCAGCAGGACCCACCAGCCATACCCGCCAGCCATAACCACCTAGGAGACAACAGCAGCCAGCGATACCTGCAGGAGTCCTGAGGAAGAAGTGAAGATTGAAGTCAGTTAAGGTGCAGGTAAACCGCTGTGCATCATTAGCCTTAGGCTCCTTTCACATAATCACCTCTATAAAGTGGCAGATTTAAATTGACCTGCGTCCTTTTACACCCGCCTATCTCCAATCCGATCTGCTTAAAAAAAACAGAAGGGAATCTGTCCACTTCTGTCTGGGTGGATTGAGGGCCCATAGAGTAGAGCGGGCTGTGTCCCTGTATGCTCTGCATATGCAGAATGGACACAGACCTGTCATCTGCCCGCTCTGCTCATTGTGGCCCACGACCAGCTGCCAAGTCGCTAAAGTGGCCCTTGCTCTTTAAAAGATTGGGCACCCCTGATCTAGACAAAATCTCATTCAAATACATTCAATATTTTGTGGAACTTAAGTCAAAAAATAAAGTCCTGCTAGATGACTTGAGGCAGTGGCCCCTTGTGCAGGTATGTAAAACATTACATATAAGTGTCTATACTGTTTATAATCCAATGATACTGTCTCACCCTGTTCTGCACATGCTCAGTTGCTTTATCTTTTTAGGCACTGCTGAGTTTGTAGAGGCTGGTGTGCGGACAGCCTAAGGACCAGTTCACACCAGATGCAGTTCCATGCAGTTCCGTTTTTTTCTGCACCGCAAACTGACCGGAACTGACTGCGTGGTGTGAACCACAGCCACTGGAAAACATTGAAAACACTGTGCATGCATTTTTAGTGCAGAAAAAAAGCACACGGAACTGCGTCTGGTGTGAACTGGCGGAATTAAACTCTCCTATCCTTGATAGCAGGGATATGCAATAAGCAGACCTCCAGCTGTTGCAGAACTACAAGTCCCATGAGGCATTGCAAGACTCGAACAGCCACAAGAATGACTCCGAAAGGCAAAACCATGATGGGACTTGTAGTTTTGCAACAGCTGAAGGTCCGCTAATTGCATATACCTGTTTTATAGCCAAGGAAGCTGCTCCAGTTTGATCTGCAACTGCTATGGTGCTGCACATGTGATCAGTTATGACACCAGACATTTGATTTTCAGTTTGGTTGAGGACACAAGCAAATGTGATAGTTTTCATTTTCAACATTCCAGGAATGTAACTGTTTTTTGAAACTGGTAAATCGATTGGTTTAGCTCTGCTTTATGATTTTACTGCTGCTCAGGGGGCTCTGGGTTTCTGCAAAATGACCACCTCTGGTAAGAAAAAAACAGAGCAATGCTGATGGCAATTTACAGCGCACACTAATGTTGGTGGTATAATTATTCACGTGGAATGTTTGTTTCTTGGTTGTTATGAGTAAAGTTCTGCTTTAACCACTTGCGGACCGACGCACGGCGATATACGTTGACAAAATGGCACAACGGTGTACTTGTACGTCCCCTTTAAGAGCCCAGCCGTGGGTCGTGCAGCACACCGCCGCCGGCGCGCTCGCGACCCAGTCCTCTTCTCAGTGACTGTCCCCATGGGAACAGCGGACCCGATCGCCGCCGGTGTCCAGCGATCAGGTCACTGAGAGGAAGAACGGGGAGAGGTAAGTGTAAACAAGCCTCTCCCCATGCTTCCTATTTGGCCTGTCACTGATCGTCTGTTCCCTGTCATAGGGAACGATGATCAGTGATGCCACGCCCCCCACAGTAAGAACACACGTAACCCCTTCAGCGCCCCTCCTGGTCAACCCCTTCACTGCCAGTGTCATTTTTACTGTAACCAATGCATTTTTATAGCACTGTTTTGGTCCCAAAATAGTGTCAAAAGTGTCCGATGTGTCCGCCATAATTTAACAGTCACGATAAAAATCGATGATCGCCGCCATTACTAGTAAAAAAAATTTTTTTTAGCAGTTCAGCTTTTATCACGTGATCTCTGTAGCTCTTGTGATTGATGTGATGTCAACTTTGTTTTCCCAGGATAAAGGCACATGGCTGTCTCTGATCCAGTCTCTCCGGAAGCGAGATGCCCTCCCAGTGGTGATCTTCACCTTCTCCCGAACCCGGTGTGAGCAGAACGCCTCCGCACTGACCACAGTAGATCTGTGCTCGGCTGCAGAACGTAGCGAGGTGCAGACATACTACACCAAGTGCCTGAGCCGCCTGCGCGGGAGTGACCGCCAGCTCCCGCAGGTCTGTGCCATGAGCTTTTTTCTACTGATATTGATGATGATGTTTTTTTCAGAGAGGAACTATATTATGGGGGTACACAAAGGCTGAACTATTATCCTAAAATGTATTTTACCTTTCAGATACTACAGTAGGCAGCTCTCTGTACTTGTCTGGTCATCTGTGCCCATCTGATGTTGGTTGCTTATACACTGACACCTGGTTATTGCACATACTCATGTGGGCACCTGTCCAAATTAAGTTCAGGTGTTTCCAGTGAAGGGTACTGTTAATTCTGCAACAACACACAAAGACATAGTAACCACAGCCTGGGGAAGTCCCTTTTCTGTTCCGGAATCCTGAACAATACTGCTATTGTATGCAGTACCACATGTGACCAGAGGTGGAGGGGGAGCCAGAGACGCTCGTAAATGTTCGAAATTCATCTCTAGCTGAATTTTAGGTTTTGCACAATTGATGGCACTTATTGCACTTTAATTAGTTAATTACATTTTTTGCATATTTCCTTTTTATGCAATATTTTGCTATTGATTTTTTATATTGGCTAAAAGATCACGCTAACACACAAATCAAAAAAAGCAGAAGCTTGAAGTGAGATACACAACAATTGGATAAAAAATATGAGAAGCCGCGCTAGGAATAGTCCCAATTATTATAAGAGGAACCTTGATTTGAATATCATCACAATGTATATCGATGCTTGGAGTGGTAAGATGAATCCCTTTCTCAATGGCACCACTGACATTCACAGGGGGCATTAATCGACAGGGGGCATTTCTCAACAGGACATCAGCAAAGGTTCCAGGATCTCTATGTAGAAAAAACATGCAAAAGTCCAACCGCAAGGTCAATAAATGGATGTTGTGCATAATATGGCGAGGGCTTGTTAAACAATTTTATGTTTTGTGTTTATATGTTAACATCATTTAAAGGGAGTCAACAGAACAAATATTTGATCAGGTATTACATGTATTTTATACTTCATTGTTATGTTGACTCATAATCTTGGGCATAAACTTTCTGTATTTTATGGTGCAATTTACATCCGTATAAGATTATTTATTAGCTTGAAGGAAGTAGGAAGAAAAAAAAAAAGAAACAAATAAATGAATAAAGGGATGTGATGGATATTAGTTCTTGGGGTGTGGAGTACCATCTGCATGTGAGAGATTGGATTGGAATCCCACCAATCGTTCTGTAAGCTGCACATTAACACTACTTGTATCCCCTACACTAATTACCCTCTTGTAACCCTCTGTAATCCTAACACTAACTCTCCCTGTAAAATCGACACAAACCCTCCCTATAACCCTCACACTTCGCCTCCTTGTAATGCTAAAGCTTGGTACACACGATCGGATTTTCTGCAGACAAAGCGTAGGACTTTTGTCAGAAGGGCGTTGGCCATGAACTTGTCTTGCATACAAACGGCAAAGAATTGTCGGCCAACAAACACAAAACTACTTGGTTTTTCAGCTCTTTAGCGCCACCCTTTGGACAACTTCTGTTTATGTTGTGTTATGGTGAGCATTGCTTCTGAGCATGCGTGTTTGTACTTTAGAGTTTCGGACAACATCACACAATTCCCGTCGGATAATCCGATCGTGTGTACGAGGTTTAAGACTAACCTTCCTTGTAACGCGAACACTAAACCATGTTGTAATCCTAATGCTAATATTCTGATGCTCGGAATAAACTACCAGCAGAGGTAGTGTGACAGTCAACAGTAATTGGTTTCAAATATAGATCAATAGTCAGACAATAAAGTTAACAAATAAAAAATAAAATAAAAGGTCAGACTCGATGGACTACTCTTTTTCTGCCATCCTGTTTCTACTCTGTGTAACCCCAACATTAATCCTCCTTATAACCCTAACGCTGACCTTCCCCCTGACGCTGATCTTCCCCGTAACCCTGACGCTGACCTTCCCCGTAACCCTGACGCTGACCTTCCCCGTAACCCTGACGCTGACCTTCCCCGTAACCCTGACGCTGACCTTCCCGGGTAACCCTGACGCTGACCTTCCCGGGTAACCCTGACGCTGACCTTCCCGGGTAACCCTGACGCTGACCTTCCCGGGTAACCCTGACGCTGACCTTCCCGGATAACCCCGACGCTGACCTTCCCCGTAAACCCCCGACGCTGACCTTCCCCGGTAACCCCGACGCTGACCTTCCCCGGTAACCCCGACGCTGACCTTCCCCGGTAACCCCGACGCTGACCTTCCCCGGTAACCCCGACGCTGACCTTCCCCGGTAACCCCGACGCTGACCTTCCCCGGTAACCCCGACGCTGACCTTCCCCGGTAACCCCGACGCTGACCTTCCCCGGTAACCCCGACGCTGACCTTCCCCGGTAACCCCGACGCTGACCTTCCCCGGTAACCCCGACGCTGACCTTCCCCGGTAACCCCGACGCTGACCTTCCCGGTTAACCCCGTTGTGCGGTAAAACACGCTGCAAGCGCAAAAAACGTGTGACGTTTGTCGCTCAAGAAGGAACGGGAGCTTCTTTTGGGCGACAGCGTTGCCATTTGCCGCGTGACAAGCACGAAAAAATGGCATCACAAATACATCCTGTGCTTTGCAGCATTTTGAAATCGCGGCCCATGATCAGGTGTGAATGGAGCCTCCCTGCAACCTTAGGCTGCGTTCACATCTCGGGATTTTAAATCTCGGGCAAATTTGACACGATTCTGCTTGCGGTTCCAAAGCGCCGAGGTGTGAATGACAAATTGCAGAAGGCACATTTTAAGATTCCGTTGCTCCACCGAAGCTAATGAAGTGCATATCCCGCTCCATTCGCTTCTTCCCCGGCCCCAGCTGCTGGGACAGGTGACAGCAGAACCTGGAAGTGACCAAATATGCTTCCAGGTTCTGACTAGCCAAGGGGGATCAGTGAATGGGTGTTCACTGGTCTCCCTCATCTCTGCCTGGGGACACCTGCCATGCAAAGTAGGAATCATGGCAGGAATGGGGGGGGGGGGGTAAATATACTTCTTCCATGTGAATGCAGCCTAAAACTCGCTCCCTACAAGATCTGTCATTGGGAAGAGAGAAACGCTTTTTCATTACCAAAATGGCAAATGTTGGCCCATGGCTGCTCTTGGCTGGAGGGATCGGAGTTCTCCGCACAGACATAATGGTGTACACATAATAATTCCAGGTACTGCACATGCTGGACTTGTTGAAGAGAGGGATTGGTATCCATCACAGCGGAATCCTGCCCATCCTGAAGGAGGTGGTGGAGATGCTCTTCAGCCGCGGACTGGTTAAGGTCAGTGTTCGCTCTCGCTTGCTTTTCCTTACAGAAGTCGCTGTTACTGATCTTGTTGTGAAAATGCTATTTCTCTGGCCTCAGAGTGCTGACCTAAAACCAGTGTTCATTTTGGCAGCAAATTTCGATTCAGTTTTAGTCCTAGCCTTAGGACTAAAATGGCATTTTAGTTTTAGTCTTCTGGAATTGTTTTAGTCATATTTAGTTGATTAAATCTCCAGCACATTTTAGTCAACTAAAATAATTGTAGTCATCTAAAATCGAATGGGTGTAGTTAAAGCGGAGGTCCACCCTAAATAATAAATAAATTACAGTATATACTTGAGTATAAGCCGACCCGAATATAAGCCGAGGCAACTTATTTTATCACAAAAAAATGGGAAAACTTATTGACTCGAGTTTAGGCCTAGGGTGTCCATCTGCATGCCTCACTGTGTCCATGCCTCATTGTGCCCATGCCTCATTGTGCCCATGCCTCTCTGTGTCCATGCCTCTCTGTGTCCATGCCTCTCTGTGTCCATGCCTCTCTGTGTCCATGCCTCTCTGTGTCCATGCCTCTCTGTGTCCATGCCTCTCTGTGTCCATGCCTCTCTCTGTCCATGCCTCTCTGTGTCCATGCCTCTCTGTGCCCATGCCTCTCTGTGCCCATGCCTCTCTGTGCCCATGACTAGACTGACATTTATGGGAGTCTATGGAAGGGGTGCCCGGCTTTAAAAAATTGTTGCTCTATAGGTCTCCCAGACAACAAATTTTGCACACTTGTAGAGAAAAAGTGGGGCTACATGTCCAGGGGACCTATGGCTGGCCAGTACCGGGTCCCCAAATTCCGGCTGATCAGGCGCAAAAAGGTGACTTTAGTATAAGCCAAGGGAGGCACAAAAAATGTGCTTGTTCAGAAAAGTTGAAAAAAAATATATAAACTGCCACTAATCGTATAGATCCTTTCTTGTACTGTAGGTGTAGTTTGGAAATATATTTGCTCATTACATATACAGGCTCCTGCTTCCTACTTAGGCAGGCCGTAAACAGAGCACATTTCTTTCCTGCAACCACAGGACACACAGGGTAGGGCTTGGGAGCGAGCATGCACAAGTGCCCCCATAGCAAAAGGCTTGCTATGGGGGCACTCGGCATGGGGGAGGAGCCGGGAATGCTGGCGGGGAACTGAGAAGAGGAGGATCAGGGCTGCTCTGTGCAAAACCATTACACAGAGCAAGTAAGTATAACATGTTTGCAATTTAATGAAAAAACAATCAAGCTTTACAATCACTTTTTAAAATCCCTTACAGGTCATAAATTTAGAGTTAACCGGGAATAATGGCCCTAGAATTCTTGCTCTCTCTCCAGAGTGCGCAGCAAAATGTTATCATAAACAGGAAAGAAGCTGTTCCCTTATCCTTCTTTTTTTATTTAAACGTTTGAAATTTTTTCACTGGGCTGTTGATACCCAGTGTAATTCAGTAGCGCCCAAACATGCCACCACCCGCCTATTGCCACCACTGGTCTCTATGTGCAGCCTTCTCCACAAGGACAATTTATGACCCAAATGTTAAATCTGACTGTTCCTCCGAGTGGGCTCGTCGCAGTCAAATCAAAAAAAAAAATTGGCTTCTAACTTTTTTAGCTGGCGCCTAGTTTCAGAGTAAATTTGTCAAGCCCTGCATACAAATACTTTACAGAAATATTCGGTTTTTCACCAATGATCGCTTGGCTCCCTGCTGTTCTCACTGTATGTCAAGAGGGGGCGCTGTGCTGTGAAATGAAAGTAAAATGAGAGAGCGAAATGTGGGGAGATGCAAAGAACTTTATCTGGTATCTCCTCCATCTGTTTACTGTGATTCCTGGGAGTTCTGTCTTGTGTAATACGGCTTAATATATCAATATTTTGTTAGATATTTTTTCCCGTCAAGAGATAAATGAATCGCTGACTGCTGTCTTCTTATCTGCCCATGTTTGTGTAAGTATTTCCCAGCATTTCGCGGTATTTGCCTCCATGCTGACATCCAAACAGCCTGTGCTGACCTCAGACACGACTGCAACGATGTAAGATCTGAGCACAGAGGTTTTGTGTTCAACACTGAGGTCCTCAGCAAACCACAGCAAGGACACTATCTGCATGGAGTTTGCATCTTTTCCCTGCACGACCAAAATATCTAGCAGAATACACATTTTTTACCGTTTTTTTTATTTTTATTGGAGAGTTGATCAAATACCACCAAAAGTTTTTTTGGGGAAAAAAGGACATCAATTTAATTTGGGTACAGTGTCATACGACTGCGCAATTGTTAAAGTGGAGTAACCGTTCCACCCAAAACCTGAACTTTCACTTTTCGGAACCCTCCACCCCCTCCGGTGTCACATTTGGCACCTTTCAGGGGGGTGGGGGGTGCAGATTAGGGTTGCCACCAGTCCAGGATTCACCCGGACAGTTCGGGTTTTGAATTATGTGTCTGGGTTTCAGTCCGGACACATTATCCAGACAGGATTGTGTCTCCCCAAGTAACTGAGATAGTTCCACACAAATCTGTTGCCATCCGGGAGCAGTGGGTAACAGCTTTGGCATCACTGGGAGGCTGGGCGTTGATGTCAGCAAGAGCATTTTGGCCACACCCACCGATATGTGTGCCACATTACTACTTTCGTTGGGTCACCCAACGCTGTCCCAGGTCTTTTAGAATCCTATAGTGTATAGTACGAAAAAAAAGTGCCCTGCACTGCCAAAGTGTTCGGGTTTTGTTCGAAGAAAAGGTAGCAACCCCCATAGACAGGTATTTGCACCCACTTCCGGGAACAAAACTTGTGCGGGAGCCACGCCCCTTCCTGTCCCCCTAACCGCTACCTTCTGGGAAACACACTGTTCCCTGGAGAGAGCGGGGAACCAGTGACGGCGCGCCGCGCTACTCGCGCAGTAGGGAACTGGGCAACGAAGCCGCAGGATGGCAGCGGGGGCAGCCGAGAGACGAGCGATTGCTCAGCTTCGGCTGCCGACATCGCGGGCGCACTGGACAGGTAAGTGTCCATATTTTAAAAGTCAGCAGCTGCTGTATTTTTAGCTGCTGGCTTTTAAAAAAACAAAATGGCGAAACCTCCGTTTTAACCACTTAAGACCCGGACCTTTAGGCAGCTAAAGAACCCGGACAGTTTTTGCGATTCGGCACTGTGTCGCTTTAACAGACAATTGCGCGGTCGTGCGACGTGGCTTCCAAACAAAATTGGCGTCCTTTTTTTCCCACAAATAAAGCTTTCTTTTGGTGGTATTTGATCACCTCTGCGGTTTTTATTTTTTGTGCTATAAACAAAAATAGAGCGACAATTTTGAAAAAAATTCAATATTTTTTACTTTTTGCTATAATAAATATCCCCCAAAAATATATATAAAAAATATTTTTTTTCCTCAGTTTAGGCCGATACGTATTCTTCTACATATTTTTGGTAAAAAAAAAAATCGCAATAAGCGTTTATTGGTTGGATTGCGCAAAATTTATAGCGTTTACAAAATAGGGGATAGTTTTTTTGCATTTTGATTAAAAAAAAATGCGGCAATCGGCGATTTTTTTTTTTTCGTGGCTGCGACATTATGGCGGACACTTCAGACAATTTTGACACATTTTTGGGACCATTGTCATTTTCACAGCAAAAAATGCATTTAAAATGCACTAATTACTGTGAAAATTACAATTGCAGTTTGGGAGTAAACTACAAGGGGGCGCTGAAGGGGTTAAGTGTGACCTCATCTGTGTTTCTAACTGTAGGGAGGTGTGGCTGTAGGTGTGACGTCATTGATTGTGTTTCCCTATATAAGGGAGGAAGGTGTGTTTACACACAGCTCTTCCCGTTCTGCAGCTCCCGGGACTTCAGCGGCGATCGGGAACGGTGCCCGCGACCCACGGCTGGCCACTTAAAGAGGACGTACCTGTACGTGCTTGTGCCCAGCCATGCCATTCTGCCCACGTAAATGTGCAGGAGGCGGTCCTTGAGTGGTTAAAGTAACACAGTGTTGTATCTCAAAAAATGGCCTGGTCATGAAGGGGGTAAATTGGTAGATTGGGGCAGGGAGTTCCAAAGGATGGGAGAAGTCCTGGAGGCGCGCATTGGAGGAGATCTTGGTTGGACCTAAGAGAGTGGTTTGGATGGTATTTTGAGATTAGGTTAGTGATGTAGCTGAGGGCCGAGTTATGGATGACTTTGTACGTTCAACTTGTAAGTAATTGAAATAAATTGGGCCACTCTTCAACCCCTGCAATGCACAGAGTTGCAGCTCAGTAGTGCAGGCTTTTTAGGGGTTAAAACAGGCGATAAGGAGACCTGTTAAATGCCTTCTGAAAAGCAGTCCACTGCAGATCGCCCTTCGCAGGGCTTTTAGGTTCAACTTCCAGCCCCAACCTCTCCCCCCTCTGACATCTGTCTTCATACATTCCAACAACAGAAGGCCTCAGACACCACTCTCTTCTCAATGGCTGTGAAAGGTGCACAGTGTCCGCCCAAAGCAGACAAAAACACCCATGTCAGAAGGTTTGCCTTTGGGCAAGATCAATAAAAAATAAAGTGGTTGTAAACCTCAGACATGAAATACGAACAAAGCATATCCCTTTATTGTGTGTACTTGTCTCAGTTAAGAGCACTACATTTCTATCTGCTGCTTTGTCAGACTGAATCACTTTGGCAAGTTTTCCTGACACCAAGAGAACAATGGTGATGGGGGAGGGAGCTCCAGCTGATTGACAGCCTCAGCTCTCTTCCTGTGTGCTGTGTGAAGGGGGTGTGTCCCTTCTGTCCAATCAGCTCTCAGTAAGATCTGCAGAGTGTGACTTCAGTTCCCCTCCCCCTGCTTTCTAAAAACTCAAAAATGCTGTGTAAATTCTGGACTTTGAATGGCTGTAGAGGAGAGCGGCTGCAGATAAACAGGTACAACATAGGTAAGAGGATTTGTTTCACCTGTGTATCGTCTGAGTCCAGTCACTTCAAGGGGCATATGTGAGGGTTTACAACCACTTTAATATGGGACTTTAAAAAAAAAATAGAGCAGGTCTACACTAAGTACCGCTAATCCCCCTCCCCATCCCTTTTTTTTCGGACAGCTACCCGCTCCTACTTCTTCAGCTCTCGCCTAGGCAAGAATAACAAGCATTTTTAGCTAGTCAGTTTTTTTATTAAATTTTTTTAACTAAATGTCAGCAGAGTTCCTCTTTAACCACTTCCATACCAGGCACTTACGCACCTTCCTCCTCAAGCCAATTTTCAGCTTTCAGCGCTGTCGCACTTTGAATGACAATTGTGCGGTCGTGCTACACTGTACCCAAACAATTTTTTATCATTTTGTTCCCACAAATAGAGATTTCTGTTGGTGGTATTTGATCACCTCTGCGATTTTTTTATTTTTATTTTTTTGCGCAACAACTAAAAAAAAAATTAAAATGAAAAAACAAAAACAAAAATGTTTCTTTTAATTTTTTTTTGTAAATAAGTACGTTTTCTTCTTTAATTACGGGCACTGATATGACGGCACCAATGAGGTGGCACTGATGGGCACCGATGTGACGGCTCTCATAGGCAGCACTGATGGGCACTCATAGGCGGCACTGATGGGTACTGATAGGTGGGCACTGGGCATGGATGGATACTGAGAGGTGACACTGAGGGGTGGCACTGATGGCATTGCTGGGCATCACTTGTTTATCCCACATTGTGCCAGTCGGTGCCCATGTTGCCAGTCAGTGCCTATTTGTTGGCACTGATTGGCATCTATTGTTCTCATTTATTTATTGTTTTTTATTTGCCCCCCTTCCCTGGTGGTCCTGGCGGCTTCTATGGTGGTTCAGTGTGGGTATCCGAGGGGGCGGGCTGTGCTGATAAACAATCAGCGCAAAACCCCCCTTTCAGAAGAGCCGCCGATCAGCTCTCCTCTACTCGCTATCAGACGCAAGGGAGGAAGAGCCGATCAACGACTCTTTCTGTTTACATCGTGATCAGCCGTGATTTGACACGGCTGATCACGTGGTAAAGAGCCTCCGCCGGAGGCTCTTTACCGAGATCGGAGATGCAGGGTGTCAGACTGACACCCCACATCACCGATCGCCATGCTGCGCGCCCCCACGGGTGCACCGGCATGTTATCCTGCTGGACGTCAATAGACTTCCAGTCAGGATTACACTACCACTTCCCGGACGTGGTTAAGTACGATGACATTATTTATAAAAAAAAAGTATAAAAAAGTATTACTCGTATTGTAATAGCCAAAACCAAACACTTTAACCACTTCAGCCCCAGACAGTTTTGCTGGTCAAAGACCTGGCCACTTTTTGCGATTCGTCACTGCGTCGCTTTAACTGATGGTCGTGCGACGTGGCTCCCAAACAAAATGTATGTCCTTTTTTTTTTTCCCCGACAAATAGAGCTTTCTTTTGGTGGTATTTGATCACCTCTGCGATTTTTATTTTTTGCGCTATAAACAAAAATAGAGCAATAATAAGTATCCCCAAAAATATATAAAAAAACGTTTTTTTCCCTCAGTTTAGGCTGATACGCATTCTTCTACGTATTCGCAAAAAGCGTTTAATTGGTTTGCGCACAAGTTATAGCAGCTACAAAATAGGGGAGTGTTATGGCATTTTTATAAAAAAAAATTTTTTTTTTACCAGTAATGGTGGCGATCAGCGATTTTTATCATGACTACGACATTATGGCGGATACATCGGACACTTTTGACACATTTTTGGGACCATTGGCATTTTTGCAGCGATCAGTACTATAATAATGCACTGATTACTGTGAAAATTACACTGGCAGCGAAGGGGTTAACCACTAGGTGGCGCTGAAGGGGTTTAGTGTGTCCTCGGGAATGATTCTTACTGTTAGGGGGTGTGGCTACACGTGACACTTCACTGATGACCGTTCCCGATCACGGGGAACAGCCATCAGTGACAGTGTCACTAGGCAGAATAGGGGAATGCCTTGTTTACAAAAGGTATCCGCCTGTTCTGCCTTTGCCGACCACAATCGCGGCCTGCCCGGGAACATTGAGTACCAGGGACCCGCGAGCATGCTCACAAGGCACGCCGCGGGCATGCGCGCCCGCTGGGCGACAAGTTTAAAGGGACGTTCAGGTACACCAATGTGCCTGCCTGTGCTTTTGTGTCGACGTACATCTGTGCGCGGCGGTCGGCAAGTGGTTAAAATAACAACACTTAAAATAAAAAAGTCTAAGTCATACACGGTTCGAATCTTGGCTGGTTCAGCAGGAACTGCCCGAGATTTGAACTGTCAATGGGCAAGCTGAATGTAACAAGTTGATTGACTTTGGTACAACCAGCCTGCCGGATTCTCTTTCCCATTTTTCACTCATGGTTAGTGTTTGGCTGAAGCCATTTATTATCATTCAAATGTGTTTACTTTTTTTAAATCATAATGACAACAGAAACTACCCAAATGACCCTGATCAAAAGTTTACATACCCCAGTTCTTAATACTGTGTATTGCCCCCTTTAACATCAATGACAGCTTGAAGTCTTTTGTGGTATTTGTGGATGAGGCTCTTTATCTTCTCAGATGGTAAAGCTGCCCATTCCTCTTGGCAAAAAGCCTCCAATTCCTGTAAATTCTTGTCTTGTCTTGAGATCTCCCCAGAGTGGCTCAATGATATTGAGGTCAGGAGACTGAGATGGCCACTCCAGAACCTTCACTTTATTCTGGTGGACTTGGCCTTGTGTTTTGGATCATTGTCATGTTGGAATGTCCAAGTATGTCCCATGCGCAGCTTCCTGGCTGATGAATACAAATGTTTCTCCAGTATTATTTGATAACATACTACATTCATCCTGCCATCAATTCTGACCAAATTTCCTGTGCTTTTGTAGCTCAAGCCCTTACTAAAACATCAGTGATCCACCTCCGTGTTTCACAGTAGGAATGGTGTACCTTTCATCATAGGCCTTGTTGACTCCTCTCCAAATGTGGTGTTTATGGTTGTGGCCAAAAAGCTCAATTTTGGTCTCATCACTCCAAATGACTTTGTGCCAGAAGGTTTAAGGCTTGTCCCTGTGATGTTTGGCGTATTGTAAGCGGGATACTTTGTGGTATTTGCGTATTAATGACTTTCTTCTGGCGACTCGACTGTGCAGCCCATCTTTCTTCAAATGCCTCCTTATTGTGAATCTTGAAACAGCCACATCATATGTTTTCAGAGAGTTCTGGATTTCACCTAAAGTTATTTGTGGGCTTTTCTTTGCATCCCAAACAATTTTTCTGGCAGTTGTGGCTGAAATTTTAGTTGGTCTACCTGACCGTGGTTTGGTTTCAACAGAACCCCTAATTTTCCACTTCTGGATTAGAGTTTGAACACTGCTGATTGGCATTCTTAATTGCTTGGATATCTTTTTATATCCCTTTCCTGTTTTATACAGTTCAACTACCTTTTCCCACAGATCCTTTGACAATTATTTTGCTTTCCCCATGACTCCAAATCCAGAAACGTCAGTGTGGCGCTGGAAGGAAGATGCAAAGGTCGGTCAGGAGTCCAGAAACTCATTGACCTTTTATACACACTACATAGATACAAATAGGTCACAGGTGATGACAGACACCTTTAACCACTTAACCACCGGACCATCTTGCTGGTCAAAGACCAGAGCACTTTTTGCGATTCGGCATTGCGTCGCTTTAACTGACAATTGCGCGGTCGTGCGATGTGGCTCCCAAAAAAAATTGGCGTCCTTATTTTCCCACAAAAAGAGCTTTCTTTTGGTGGTATTTGATCACCTCTGTGGTTTTTAGTTTTCGCGCTATTGAAAAAAATAGAGCGACAATTTTGAAAAAAAATGAATATTTTTTACTTTTACCATAATAAATATCCCCTAAAAATATATAAAAAAAAAACATTTTTTTTCCTCAGTTTAGGCCGATACGTATTCTTTTACATATTTTTCATTAAAAAAATCACAATAAGCGTTTATTGATTGGTTTGCGCAAAAGTTATAGCGTTTACAAAATAAGGGGTCGTTTTATGGCATTTTTATTAATATTTTTTTTTTTAATAGTAATGGCAGCGATCAGCAAATTTTTTTTGGTACTGCGACATTATGGCGGACACTTCAGACACTTTTGACACATTTTTGGGACCATTGGCATTTTTATAGCGATCAGTGCTATAAAAATGCATTGGATTACTATAAAAATGCCACTGGCAGTGAAGGGGTTAACACTAGGGACGGGGAAGGGGTTAAATATGTAACCTTGGTGTGTTCTAACTGTATGGGGGGTGGACTGCCTGAGGGAAATGACTGATCTTCTGTTCATACACGCGCACGGGAGTCAGGGATGAGCAGGGGGCGCGTTCGTGCGCCTCCGGTGGCGCGCTAGTGGCTGCTGGGCGAGGTGACGTGGTTATACTACGTGCTCTCGTCCAGCAGAGCCAACCTGCCGCCGTAAAGCCGTTTTACGGCGGCTGGTCGGCAAGCGGTTAATAGCCATTTAAACCACTTTGTGTCAACTTGTGTGCATGTTATCAGGCCAAAATCACCAGGGTATGTAAACTTTTGATCAGGGTCAGTTTCTGTTGCCATTATGATTTAAAAAGAGTAAACACAGTTGATTGATAATAAATGGCTTCAGCCAAACACTAACCATGAGTGAAAGAAATGTTTTTGTGTTATCATTCATATTCTTGGAAGAATGGCGAAGAAATCATAAATTCTGCCAGGGTATGTAAACTTATGAGCACAACTGTATATAGACCCCAGTAGGTATATAAGGTAGTTGACATAGACTTGCATATGGAAAGTTACATCCAAAATATCTCCATTATACTTGTTATAAAAAAAAAATCCTCAAGTAAACAAAGATAAGTCAAAGTACTAGATGACTCTTTTTTTTTTTTCTACAGAATTTCCAAAGAAACTGAATCCTTGCCAATTGTGATATCAGAAAGTAAATATAATGAAAGCAGTTGATGGCACAATTCCAATACTCGGCGTACCTGAAAATGGCACAACGAAAGTCTTTAATTATTGTATGCAATATCCGTGATATCTCTGGGGCCCAAAAAAGCAAGTTTTCAGTCTGCTTGTCTAATCCAGGCACTCCCTCTAGTGGCCGCCCCCGGTAGCAGACTCTGGAGGCTCTGGGTTACTAGATAAATACAGTAAAACCTTGGTTTGAGAGTAACTTGATTTGAGGGCGTTTTGCAAGACAAGAAAAATGTTTTCATAAATGTTGCCTTGATATACAAGTAGCGTCATGTTACAACTGAGTATAAGAGAGAAGAGAGACACCTCTAAGTGTAGCAATATGGTTACATGTAATGAAGGTACAACATTCAGCAACATATTGCTACACTAAGGCCACGTACACACGATCAAACATGTCCACTGAAACTGGTCCGCAGACCAGTTTCAGCGGACATGTTCGATCGTGTGTACGGCCTATCGGACCGTTTTCCAGCGGACAAAAGTTTTAAAACATGCTTAGAAACCTGTCCGCTGGACACCTGTCCGTCGGACATGTTCGATGGTTAGTACACGAAATCATCGGACCAAAATCCCACGCATGCTCAGAATCAAGTCGACGCATGCTTGGAAGCATTGAATTTCGTTTTTTCAGCACGCCGTTGTGTTCTACGTCACCGCGTTCTGGCCCGATGGGATTTTGGTCCGATGGTGTGTACGCACATCAGACCAACGGGCCACTTCAGCGTGGTCCGATGAAAACGGTCCGTCGGACATGTTTACTCGGACATGTCTCATCGCGTGTACGCGGCCTTAGAGGTACCTCTCTTCCCCTTTATACCCTGTAAAAAAAAATGCTTTGATATACAAGTGCTTTGGATTACAAGCATGTTTCTGGAACAAATTATGCTCGCAAACCAAGGATTTACTGTATAATTTACCATTTTTTTTTATACCAGTGTGTTGGCTTTTTGTTTTTAGTACCTTGATGTATTTTGATGTAAAACAGGCCTGTTTGTTTATGAAAATGTCAACTGTACTAAAGTTTATGATTCTTCTAAGCTGTGCTTTGTTCTCTCAGATCCTGTTTGCCACAGAGACGTTCGCCATGGGCGTTAACATGCCGGCTCGCACGGTGGTGTTCGATTCAATCCGAAAACACGATGGCACCAACTTCCGAGACCTGACTCCAGGTATGATTTCCCTGTGGGGAAGTCATCCTCTTCACTGTTCTTGCATGCACTGATAAGACATGGATGCTGGAACCACCAAAATCTGACTTATCCACTTAAGGACTGAGCCACTTTCTGAGATTTGGTGTCTACACATTAAAAACAGTTTTTTGTTTTTTTGTTCGAAAATTACTTGGAACCCCCAAACATTATACATTTTTTTTCTAACACCCTTGAGAATAAAATGGTGGTCGTTGCAATACTTTCTGTCACACCATATTTGCGCAGCGGTCTTACAAGCGCACTCTTATTCATTTAAAAAATAAGTCAACAGTAAAGTTATCCCATTTTTTGTTATATTGTGAAAGATAATGTTACGCCGAGTAAATGGATACGCAACACGTCACGCTTCAAAATTGTGCATGCTCATGAAATGGCGACAAACTTTTACCCTTAATCTCCATAGGCGATGTTTAAAAAATTCTGCTGGTTGCATGTTTTGAGTTACAGAGGAGGTCTAGGGTTAGAATTATTGCTCTCGCTCTATACCGATCGTGGCGATACCTCACATGTGTGGTTTGAACACCGTTTTCACATGTGGGCGCTGCTCGCGCGGGCTTGGCGGGACAGGGCACGTTTCATTTATTTTTTTCTTATTTATTTTACCTTTTATTTAAAATTTTGACACTGTTCTTTAAAAAAAATAAAAAATTGGTAAACATTCCTTGTAATAGAAAAAAAACATGACAGGTTCTCTTAAATATGAGTTTTGGGGTCAACAAGACCTCGGATCTCATATTTTAACTAAAATGCAATAATAAAAAATGTCCCTTTTCTAAGCAGTCAAAATGTCACTTCCGCTCTGCTATGGTATGGAGATGGACGGGGGCCATCTTGCGCTCACTCGTATCCATACCCAGAAAGAAGGACCAAATCGCCTCCGCTGCTACCGATGGCTCCAGTATACAGCGGAGGGCACGGGAGAGTGGCGAGAGGAGGTGCCCCCGTCTCCCACCACCGATAACGGTGATCTTGCTGTGAATATGCCGCAGAGACCATCATTATCGGAAACCGGACGGACGCCTGAAGATGAGGATAGCTGCTGCCATATCAGTGCCCATCGTCAGTGCCACCTAATTGGTGCCACCTCGTCGGTGTCACCTTATCAGTGCCCGTCAGTGCCGCCTTATCAGTGCCCATCAGTGAAGGAGAAAAGATACTTTTATAACCGAAAGAAACAAAAAACGTAAAAATAAATAAAAAATTATTTTGCAAAGAATAAAAACCGCAGAGGTGATCAAATACCACCAAAAGAAAGCTCTATTTGTGGGAACAAAATGATAACATTTTAGTTTGGGTATAGCGTAGCATGACCGCTCAATTAAACAGCGACAGCGCAGAAAGCTGAAAATTGGCCTGGGCAGGAAGGTGTTTTAGTGCCCGGTATGGAAGTGGTTCCGGCGGTATATTAAACAGGCCAAAAGGGACCAGATAAGAGAAGTTCATTGTTCTGGTTACTGATGGGCATTGAGCTCATGAAGTTCTATGCTGACAATATTTCAGTGGCACTTGATTAAAAATAAAGTCTTTGTATAATTGTCTGTTTCTGTTTATAGGAGAATACATACAGATGGCGGGCCGCGCTGGGCGGCGAGGTTTGGACAATACTGGTATGGTGATAATATTGTGTAAATCGGCTGTGCCGGAGATGGGCGATTTGCACAGGATGATGCTGGTGAGTAGCAGACAGACAAAGTGTAGATTAGAATGTAACATACAATATGTACGGAATGATGCGCAAAGAGCATTAATCAGATAACCAATCAGATTTAATCTTTCACAGAACTACAGTAGAGAAAGCTCTGATTGGATGTTAGATGTTACTGCAGTTTGTACAACCTGATTGCTCCTTGGTGTATAAATATGTCTTGTGTAACTTCTCTTGCACAGGGGAAGCCCACTCAGTTACAATCTCAGTTTCGACTCACGTACTCCATGATCCTAAATCTACTCCGAGTCGAAGCGCTGAGAGTGGAGGACATGATGAAGAGGAGTTTTGCAGAAGCCAGAACACAAAAAGACACCAAGGTGTGTATGAGCTTTAAGGGAGAATTGTGGGGTATATAAAAAAAAAAAAAACACATATTGGGCCAGATTCAGGTAGGACTTACGACGGCGTATCAGTAGATACGGCGTTGTAAGTCCGAATGTGAGCCGGCGTATGTTTAAGCGTATTCTGAAAACCAGATATGCTTAAATTTTGCTAAGATACAACCGACGTAAGTCTCTTACGCCGTCGTATATTAGTTGCATATTTACGCTGGACGTTAGGTGGCGCTTCCGTAGATTTCGGCATAGAATATGCAGATGAGCTCGATACGCTGATTCATGAACGTAGTTGCGCCCGGCGTATTGATATACGTCATTTGCGTAAGGCGTATGACCGGCGTAAAGTTACCCCTGCTATATGAGGCGCAGCCAATGTTAAGTATGGACGTCGAAACAGCCGTCGAATTTCACGTCGTTTGCGTAAGCTGATTCAGAATGGGGCTGGGCGTAGGTTCCGTTTACATCGAAAGCATTGACTATTTGCGATGTGATTTTGAGCATGCGCACTGGGATACGTCCACCACCAGCGCATGCGCAGTTCGTTCGGCGCGTCATTTGCGCGGGGTCACCATTCATTAACATACAACACGCCAACTACCAGCCTACTTTGAATTATGTGCGGTTACGCCGGCCCATTTACACCACGCTGCAGTAACTTAGGGCGCAAGTTCTTTGTGAATACAGGACCTGCCGTTCTAAGTTACGGCGGCGTAGTGTAAATGAGATACGCTATGCCGCCAGAAAGATGCGGCAAGATACCTGAATCTGGCCCATACTGTATACTTTCCTTTGTAGTTGTAGCAACAGCCCAGGGCTGCAGCTCCTCCCCACCGGATCCAAGACAATAGATTAAATTCATTATTTTCCTCAAAATTCTACAACCAATACCCCATAATGACAACGTGAAAGAAATTTGTTGGAAATCTTTGCAAATTTATTAAACATAAAAAATGAAATATCGCTTGTACTTAAAGGGGTGTTCCACCCAAAAAAATGACCTTTTCTCAATCCACTCCTCACCCCCATACATGCCACATTTGGCATGTAATTTTTTTGGGGGGGGAGTGGGGGCTTCAGTAGGAGTGGGACTTCCTGTCCCACTTCCTGCTTCCGCCGAGGGGCTGGTTAGGCGATTAAGCTTAATCGCCTACACCAGCCCCCTCCCTTTAGGCGATCACATGGGACACTGACAGGTCCCATGCGATCGCCTCTCCAATCAGCGGCGAGCCGCGCCGCGCACGCATGCGCAGTACGGCTCGCGCATGCGCAGTGGGTGCCCGGCCGTGAAGCCGAAGGCTGTCACGGCTGGGTGCCCACAGTCAGGATGGAGACGCCGGCCGGGGAGGGGGGCAGAGGAGCGGAGCCCCGGTCGGCGCGCCGCTGGAACGCAGGAGCAGGTAAGTGAGTGTTTATTAAAAGCCAGCAGCTACACTTTTTGTAGCTGCTGACTTTTAATAAACACAACTTAGGGCTGGAACACCCCTTTAAAGGGTCACTAAAGGAAACATTTTTTTTTTTGCTGAAATAACTGTTTACAGGGTACAGAGACATAATAGTTAACTGATTCCTTTTAAAAATTATTAAAAATAGATAAAAATCAATCATATAATGTGCCTGCAGTTTAGTTTAATTTTTAAACTGGTTTCATGTTTCTGTGAAGTAAATAGACACACAGAACAAAAACAAACAAATCCAGGGCAGTGTTTTGTTTTTAAAATGAATCTGATTTGTTCTGAGGAGTTTTAGACACACAGTAATGACAGCTTGGACCACAGTGAAAAGCTGCCATGGGATTTTTCATAAGGAGCCAGACAAGCAGGAAGTGTGGAGATCAGAGCAGAATTACAGCAACTTCAAAGCAAAAACGAACAATGAGGACATAAAACCAGGACAGCAGTAAGATAAAGGAAGCTATTTAGCTAAAAAAAAAAAATTCCTTTAGTGATCCTTTAAGTATTCACAGCCTTTGCCATGACACTCAAAACTGAGCTCTGGTGCATCCTGTTTCCACTGATCATCCTTGGGATGTTTCTACAACTTGATTGGAGTCCACCTGTGATAAATATAGTTGATTGGACACGATTTGGAAAGGCGCACACAATGTCTATATAAGGTCCTATAGTTAACAGTGCATGTCAGAGCACAAACCAAGCCATGACTTCCAAGGAATTGTCTGTAGACCCCTGAGACAGGATTGTATGGAGGCACAGATCTGGGGAAGGGTACAGAAACATTTCTGCAGCATTGAAGGTCCCAATGAGCACAGTGGCCTCCATCATCCGTGAATGGAAGAAGTTTGGAACCACCAGGACTCCTCCTAGAGTGGGCCACCCGGCCAAACAGAGCGATCAGGAATGACAAGTGTCATGTCTGGAGAAAACCAGGCACCGCTCATCACTTAGCCAATACCATCCCTACAGTGAAGCATGGTGGTGGCAGCCTCATGCTGTGGGGATGTTTTTCAGCGGCAGAAACTGGGAGACTAGTCAGGATCGAGGGAAAGATAAATGCAGCAAAGTACAGAGACATCCTTGATGAAAACCTGCTCCAGAGTGCTCTGGACCTCCAACAGGACAACGACCCTAAGCACACAGACAAGATAATAGTGGAGTGGCTACGGGACAACTATGTGAATGTTCTTGAGTGGCCCAGACTTGGACCTCACTAAACATCTCTGGAGAGATCTAAAAATGTCTGTGCACTGACGCTCTCCATCCAACCTGATGGAGCTTGAGAAGTTCTGCAAAGAAGAATGGGAGAAACTTTCCAAAAATAGGTGTGGCAAGC
Source organism: Rana kukunoris (assembly GCA_029574335.1). NCBI lineage: Eukaryota > Metazoa > Chordata > Amphibia > Anura > Ranidae > Rana > Rana kukunoris. The sequence goes on along the minus strand of CM056057.1, from coordinate 32,745,224 downwards.
TTGTAGCATCATACTGTAATTGGTACCAAAGGAGCTTCAACAAAGTATTGAGCAAAGGCTGTGAATACTTACAGTGCAGAAAATAAGTATTTGAACACCCTGCTATTTTGCAAGTTCTCCCACTTGGAAATCATGGAGGGGTCTGAAATTGTCATCGTAGGTGCATGTCCACTGTGAGAGACATAATCAAAAAAAAAAAAAATCCAGAAATCACAATTTATGAATTTTTAACTATTTATTTGTATGATACAGCTGCAAAGAAGTATTTGAACACCTGTCTATCAGCTAGAATTCTGACCCTCAAAGACCTGTTAGTCTGCCTTTAAAATGTCCACCTCCACTCCATTTATTATCCTAAATTAGATGCACCTGTTTGAGGTCATTAGCTGCATAAAGACACCTGTCCACCCCTTACAATCAGTAAGAATCCAACTACTAACATGGCCAAGACCAAAGAGCTGTCCAAAGACACTAGAGACAAAATTGTACACCTCCACAAGGCTGGAAAGGGCTACGGGGAAATTGCAAAGCAGCTTGGTGAAAAAAGGTCCACTGTTGGAGCAATCATTAGAAAATGGAAGAAGCTAAACATGACTGTCAATCTCCCTCGGACTGGGGCTCCATGCAAAATCTCACCTCGTGGGGTCTCAATGATCCTAAGAAAGGTGAGAAATCAGCCCAGGACTACACGGGAGGAGCTGGTCAATGACCTGAAAAGAGCTGGGACCACCGTTTCCAAGGTTACTGTTGGTAATACACTAAGACGTCATGGTTTGAAATCATGCATGGCACGGAAGGTTCCCCTGCTTAAACCAGCACATGTCAAGGCCCGTCTTAAGTTTGCCAATGACCATTTGGATGATCCAGAGGAGTCATGGGAGAAAGTCATGTGGTCAGATGAGACCAAAATAGAACTTTTTGGTCATAATTCCACTAACCGTGTTTGGAGGAAGAAGAATGATGAGTACCATCCCAAGAACACCATCCCTACTGTGAAGCATGGGGGTGGTAGCATCATGCTTTGGGGGTGTTTTTCTGCACATGGGACAGGGCGACTGCACTGTATTAAGGAGAGGATGACCGGGGCCATGTATTGCGAGATTTTGGGCAACAACCTCCTTCCCTCAGTTAGAGCTTTGAAGATGGGTCGAGGCTGGGTCTTCCAACATGACAATGACCCGAAGCACACAGCCAGGATAACCAAGGAGTGGCTCTGTAAGAAGCATATCAAGGTTCTGGCGTGGCCTAGCCAGTCTCCAGACCTAAACCCAATAGAGAATCTTTGGAGGGAGCTCAAACTCCGTGTTTCTCAGCGACAGCCCAGAAACCTGACTGATCTAGAGAAGATCTGTGTGGAGGAGTGGGCCAAAATCCCTCCTCCAGTGTGTGCAAACCTGGTGAAAAACTACAAGAAACGTTTGACCTCTGTAATTGCAAACAAAGGCTACTGTACCAAATATTAACATTTATTTTCTCAGGTGTTCAAATACTTCTTTGCAGCTGTATCATACAAATAAATAGTTAAAAAAATCATACATTGTGATTTCTGGAATTTTTTTTTTTGATTATGTCTCTCACAGTGGACATGCACCTACGATGACAATTTCAGACCCCTCCATGATTTCCAAGTGGGAGAACTTGCAAAATAGCAGGGTGTTCAAATACTTATTTTCTGCACTGTATGTACAGTACATGGGATTTTTTTATTTTTAATAAATTTGCAGATTTAAAAAAAAAAATTCTTTCCCATTTTCATTATGGGGTGTTGTTTGTAGAATTGTGAGGAAAATAATAAATGAATGTATGTGGACAAGTTTTCTGATTGTGGATAACCCAACTATAGTTTATAGCATTAAATCCCCAGAATGGTTAAATAGACAAGTGTGGTGTTGGGATTTTTAGAGGTGCAAAGAAAATATATCAAATATATTTTAAAAATATTTTACTTTTTGCTATACAATTTTTAACCATTTTTTTTTTATTTTGCTCCTCAAAAATATTTTGCTCCTTTTAAAATATATGTGATATATTTTCTTTGCACCTCTAAAAAATCCCAACACCACACTTGTGTATTTATTGAATGAATGAATCCATTTTGGAATAAGGCTGTAACATAAAAAAAAATGGAAAAAGTGAAGCGCTGTGTATAGGGCTGTGCAAAAAATAGATTCAGAAGGTCAAATCGATTCAGATTTTGCCAAAATCGATTTTATATTTTTTTATTTTTGTTTTTCTCCAGGACCGGCGCTAACACCGCGCCTATCTTGAGGAGCTGCAGGCAGGAGTTTTTAGGCGAGGCCGCGGCTTCAGCCTAGTCCACGAGGCTGGACACCGCGGACTAGGTCGAAGCCACGGCCTCGCCTAAAAACTCCTGCCCGCAGCTCCCCAGGACCGGCTCTGACACCTCGCCGGTCCTGAGGGGCTGGGGGTAGGAGTTTTTAGGCGAGGCCGCGGCTTCAGCCTAGTCTGCAAGGCCAGATGCTGCAGACTAGGCCAAAGCTGCGTCCTGGCCTAAAAACTCCTGCCCGCAGCTCCCTAGGACAGGCTCCGACACTGCGCCGGTCCTAAGCAGCTGCGGGCGGGAGTTTTTAGGCGAGGCAGCGGCTTCAGCCTAGTCCGCGAGGCCGGACGCCCTGCAGACTAGGCCGAAGCCGCGCCCTTACCTAAAAACTCACGCCCGCAGCTCCTGAGGACCAGCGTGGTGTCCATAAAAAAAAACGATTTGAATCATCTCGTTTTTTTTTTTTAAAACGCAGATTTTTTAGGGGGGAAATCACCCAGCTCTAGCTGTGAATACTTTCCAGGAGCATTGCTGTATAAAAGGGAGTTATGAGTCTGTCCTCCTTCTGCAGGGTGATACAGAGAGGATGAACCAATGTGCCTTGTCCTGCTGGGTGACCTGGAATCCCCAGTAACCTACCATAGGGATGTTTTGTTATATAGGTGGAGGTTACATTATTCAATATATTTTACATTTATTCAACAGGCTCATGAACAGCGGATAAAGGTCCTCACCAAAACACTGGGGGACATGGGGGAAGTTGAATGCTCAGGGGATCTGGCCGACCTGCAGGACTACTTTTTGACAGTACAGGAACTTATTTGTACCAGAGAAACCTTACAGGTAAAGCACAATGCAAATACTGGACTGCTGCAGATGGGATCCAGAGATATTTATCTATGCACACTCAACCTTATGTGTGGTTTGTATTTGTTTCCTTATTTAGAGAAAGGTGGTAGAGTCCATGAATGGAATGAAATGCCTGAGTGTGGGCCGTATCATCATCATCAGCACCGAATACCACCAATGGGTGCCTGGAGTCATCCTGCAGGTAGCAATGGAGGGCTAGTGGTGGGTTAGTGATTTTTTTTTTTGGGGAATGATATTGACATATGCCTTCCCAAAAAAGGGTATAACTTAAAGGGGTTGTAAAGATACAATTTTTTTTTTCCAAAATAGCTTCCTTTACCTTAGTGCAGTCCTCCTTCATCCTCATTTTTTAAATGTCCTTATTTCTTCTCAGAAATCCTCACTTCCTGTTCTTCTGTCTGTAACTCCACACAGTAATGTGTGGCTTTCTCCCTGGTGTGGAGTGTAGTGCTTGCCCCCTCCCTTGGACTACAGGAGAGTCAGGACGCTCTCTACGTTGCAGATAAAGGAGCCGTGTGTCACTTTGAAAAGTGCACAGTCTATTTGCCTTTAGTAAATCAACCCTTATACTGTATCTATTGGTGTGGCGCCCTTAGGCCCCCTTTCCGCCTCCGTGTCCCCCGTAAGCTCAGCGGGGATCACTCCGTAGATCCCCGCTGAGCCGGCAAATGACAGGGCGGTCTCCGCATGCTGTGCAGGGACCGCCCTGTCTTTTCTCTGCTCTCCCCTATGGGGGATCGGATGAACACAGACCGTGTGTGCGTGTTCATCCGATCCACTCTGCAGACGGATCTTCTTCCTGCAAAATCGGATCTTTGCGGAGGCGGATGATTACGGGTGTCGGCGGATGTTCATCTGCTGACACCCGCAATCACATAGGGACCAATGTATGTCCCTTTTTTCATCCGTAAACGGATGGATGAAAAAGCGGACATACGGTCCGTACGTGTGAAAGGGGCCTTACTGCTATCTTACATAGTTACATAGTTAGTCAGGTTGAAAAAAGACACAAGTCCATCCAGTTCAACCATAAAAAAATAAAAAATAAAATACAAAATATCGTACAATCCCATGTACCCAATTCTATACCCACAGTTGATCCAGAGGAGGGCAAAAAAAAACTACTGAATTTTCCTCACCACCTCCCCTTTGCTTGAGGGTTGTATGGTTCCCCCCCTCTGATGTCACATTTGGCACATTTCAGGGGGGAGGGGGGTGCAGATACCTGTGTAATACAGGTATTTGCACCCACTTCCGGGCATAGATCCCGGCAGAATCTGCGGGGGACTACATCACTCTCCCCCCAGCTGTCTTCTGGGAAACGCACAGGTCCCAAAAGACAGCGGGGACCAGTGAGGACGCGCAGCGCTAGTTGCGTAGGCGCAGTAGGGAATTGGGAAGTGAAGCCGCAGCGCTCCACTTCCTGATTTCCTCACTGAGGATGGCGGCAGGGGCAGCCGAGAGCCGAGCAATTGATCGACTTTGGCTGCCGACGCCGCCGGCCCGCTGGACAGTAAGTGTCCATTTATTAAAAGTCAGCAGCTGCAGTATTTGTAGCTGCTGGCTTTTAATATTTTTTTGGATCTCCACTTTAATAAGTTCTGTGTAAGTATCTTAATGTCCATTCCATTTCCCTAATCCTCACTTGATGCGGAGGGTGTGTTGGAGTGTTTTATTTTTTGGGGAAATTCTAGATAAAACATTTTTATCTAGAACTTTTTTTTATAAAAAGTATATAGATATTTGGGTAAAATGCATATATCAATATAGGTAAAAGATCTGTATTGTGATTAACAATTGTTTTGATGTTATATTGTGAAATATTTCTAAAATAAAAATGTTTTATTACAAAAAAGGCGGCCATGTACAACATTGGACAATAACTATAGGAAAACGAAGCTCCTCTTATGTAGACACTGCAAATGATTGTGTTTTAGCCATTTAATTTCAGCCAGTGTTTCATTTGGTTTTGCTATGCTTGTATTTTTAATATCAGGTGTCCTCAGATGCCAGCAATAGGATTTACACCACCTTGGTGCTATGTGAGAAGAACCGTAATGGTGGAGCGCCCTCTACAGAGAGAGGAGAGAAGGATGCCAAGCGGGCACCATGTCCTGATGACCTCTTAATGGGCAAAGTGTTCAGACCTGAAGGTAAGCAGAGACCAGAGTTGAGACTTATTGTAGGGCCTGAAGGAAGGACTGTCTGATGTTCATTGCGACCAGACACCCTCTACCTTTCATGTTACAATATGTGCTAAAAAATATGAGTGGCAGGATATGATTAATTGATGTACAAACACAGGTTCTCCATTAGTCTGTTCTTTACATGAGGCCATAGCAAGTTTAATTTATATATATATATATATATATATATATATATATATATATATTGTAAGATGGGGGTTATTAGACTCCAGTGATAGATGCGGTTTGCCGTGAGTAGACCAAGCCAGAACAGCGTTTTTAAGGGCCTGGTAGCCCAATTTTATTTACAAGCTCACAAAATACAAATAGCAGCCCTCGCAGGGGGTTCCACCATTCCTGTATATTGTCCTCCGGCTGTTTCAGACCTCCAACTTAGGCCCACGGTCTGCTCCTCAGAACTACCCGTTTCCTAAGGGTAAGCACACAGCCAACTTACTCCTGACCAGCGTCTTGCTGCTTAATTGCACAAACCTGCCTCATGCAGTAGCTGCACCTATGCAGCGCCTCTGACTCCTCTCAGAGGGTTTTGGGAGCTCACACCTGGCTCCCAGGACCAGACTTCCTGTCTGTGGGTGGGGCCCTGAGCCACAGCCAGGCCAGCACTAAAGAGCTGAACACACAGCTGTGTCGTTAATGTGTCTGTCCATCCAAAATATGGTGAAAACCAGCCATCTTTCAGGAAGGACAGAGTCAAACCATCACAATATATATATATATATATATATATATATATATATATATATATATATATATATTTATATATAAAAACAAATACATTTTATTTAACTTTAGTTTTAATATGAAATAAATGACTTTAGCAACAGCTGACTGTTCAGTTACCTGCTCTTCCCCTCCAGGTCCGTGCGACTACAAGCTTCTGAAGCTCCATGCCTCTGACATTCTTATGATAACCGGGAAAACTCTGAGAGTCCATGGTGATAAAGTGCTGGATGATGTTGCCAGGAGCCAAACCCCACGATTCAGGTAATTGTTGGGTAGCATACATTTTTTTTAATTTATTTTTTACCCCATGGCCAAGAGTTTGTGGGCAACTTACCATTTATAAAAGAGAAAAATTGGATATACTGCGCTACTAAACGCATCAAAATTTAAATGCCGCAGCTCATAATGTAGGACCATACATTAAAACAAATACAAAAAAGAAAAAATAGAGCAACACAAAAAATGATAAAGTGAATTACCATGAGTGCCAAAGCTGACAAATCAATAACCAATGTGATGTGAAACATAAAAAACATATTTTATATATATGTGTATAAAATCAAAGTGCATATATAGGGGCAGATTCACGTAGATCGGCGCATTATCATTCCGGCGTAGCGCACCACTTTTCCGTTAGACTTGCGCAATCTAGCCGCGTAATCCGGCGATTCACGTAGCTTTTACGCAAGAGCTTGCGCAAACGTAAGGTTTTTTCCTGAGGCGTAAGGAGGAGTAATACAAATTGGGAAGGACGTGGGCGTGTTACATTGAAATGAGCCGTGACCCCATGCAAATGAAGGGCCGGCCGACTCGCGCATGCGCGCGTGAAGGAAACCATGTCAGCTCCGTTGTGCGCATGCTCACAACTCGGGAGCGGCGCAATCAGTGAAATTGGAAATGGACTAGGGCAACTTTATGAACTACGCAGACAGCATAAATAGACAGACACAAATGCACTTCCTTTGCAAAAGTACATCCCTTTGTATCCCTCCCTATACAGCAAGGTGCTTTTGTTTGTTTGTGACGTGTCTTTGAGATATTTGGGGACTGTTTTGCAGAGTGATTTTTGTCTTTTATGTCTTTGTTGTTATTTTGTTTAAATTATATTTTTGCTGGGCATTTTTTATTTTTGCTCGTCATTTATTTAATTTTTTTGGTTCTGTTTGTGTATGATTTTGGAATGTGGGGGTGATATTCCTGCGGGAAAAGGGGTGTCACCCTCATTTGTGGTGGAGAAGTGATCGCCAGGTCTGTGTGAATGGTGTATGAATGTACAGTGACATAATTGGAGCCGTGGCATGGCGTTGCAGCTCACAAGTCCTGCATGGTGGACTGGTGCCAATCCAATGTGATGAGGATGTGGGGTGTGTGTGCTAGGGACCACAGTGGTGTGCATGCATGCATTCTCATTGTGCCATGATTAATGTGTGTGTTTAACGTGCAAAGATGCATAATGTGAGCTGGCATGAGATGGGGTACCAGTGCATATGCAGAGTCACCTTGAAGGGAAAAGACAGGAGGATGTTAGTCATGCATGTGCCACTTGTGAGGTGTGCATCACGGGAGGGGATAGTCATGCCTGCCACCCATGTCACTCACCAACCAGCCAGCTGTCCCCATACATGTTCTGTTGGAAATCTGTGGGGATGGGGCTCTGATTGTATATGTAGCTGTCATGGGTGTCATGGGTGGTGCCATGTGTTGGGCTGGTGATGTCCTCCTGCAGGGTTGTGGTAATTCCATGATGGCATGAGGGGTGAATCTGAAGATGCGAGACACCTCAGAATCACTCATGCCATAGATGTCTATGCGTGTGTGATATATCAAGTGAAGAGTGAGGGGCTTGTATCAGATAAGAATATTGTATTAGATTAATTTAAATTGTAAATTTTATATAAGCAAATAAAAAAATTAAAAAAAACATCTCCCGTGCCCTCCTTAGTGCCATCCTCCGTGCCCTCCTCCTTCTTTGTTCATCTAAAGTCAGTAGTATAGCTATGCGCGACGATGCCCCTGGCATGTTGGCATACAGATTGTTGGGCAACACGTGTGACTGCTGAACTCCTCACTAACAGTGTTGCTTTATCTGACAATTAGACTTTTTTTCAAAATTTAGACCAGCTTTTAGGTCCTCTAACTTTAGACAGAACATTTTGCTGTTGCGCACATCGCGTAGCCTGCGCAGCAACTGCGTTTTTTTGTGGATCCCCGTAACTCCCTCATTAGCATATTTGACTAGCAAATCAATGGTGTGTCTAGCGCAGTTTTGCACGAAGGGAAGCGAATGTCTAATTCAATTACGCCGGACCAAAAAACGTAGATTTCTGGCGTATATTGTTTTGTGAATCGCGTCCAACTATACGCACGCGCACATTTAGACTTACGCACGCGCAACAGCAGTTGCGCAGGCGTAATCGCTCTGTGAATCTGGGCCATAGTCCATATGTGAACAAAACAAAAAAGGAATATCCATCAGATAGCGTCTATCTTATAGCGAAACATACGTCGGGAGGTAGACGTGCTGACGTCATCGCTTTGAATGGGAGATCGCATGCCGGCCGGCTCTCCATTGTCCTATACGGATGTTTATTGCTCTTTTAAACTGTAAGTTGCCATTTTGGTGGTTAAATTTGATTCCCCATACGATACACACTATTTGAGTCTCTCTTCATTTTGGGTATCCACGCTGAGCTTTGTGGCCTTTGTGCAAATTGAGTTCATTCCATTTGATCGCTCGCTTTCCCTGCCTTCGAAGAACGCTATCTACTGGGAACAAGTCCAATACTTTTGGCCCATTACAGCTTACCTCTGGTAAGCATACAACTTTACAGGTGGTGGTGCACAGGTGTGATTGTGGTTCTGCTGTTTCCCTGCACAGGATTTCCATTTGTTCACTGGTTGGTTCACTGGTTATCTTGATATAGGAGTATCATATCGATTCATCAGTGGTTGGATATTCCTTTTTCCTTTTTTGTTTGGTTCACATATGGACTATATATGCACTTTGATTTTTTTTATATATATATATATATATACATATATATATATATATATATATATATTATGTTTTTAATGTTTCACATCACATTGGTTATTGATTTGTCAGCTTTGGCACTCATGGTAATTCACTTTATAATTTTTTGTGTTGCGCAGCTCTATTTTTTCTTTTTTTTTTACCATTTATAAAAGCTTTTTAAATACCCCATTCCAAAACCATGGCTATTTATATACAGTTAGGTCCATATATATTTGGACACAGGCACAATTTTCATACTTTTTTGGCTCTGTATGCCACCAGAATAAAATTAATCCATCCAAATGAATTTGAAGTGCAGACTTTCAGCTTTAATTCAAGGGGTTGAACATCAATATCAAGTACAAATTTTAAGAACTACAACCATTTTTATACACAGTCCCCTCATTTTAAGGGGCTCAAATGTAATTGGACAAATTATTATAATCATAAATGTTCATTTTTAATATTTAGTTGAGAATCCTTTACTGGCAACGACTGCCCGAAGTCTGGAACCCATGGGCATTACCAAAGACTGGGTTTCCTCCTTTCTGATGCTTTGCCAGGCTCTAACTGCAGCTCTCTTCACACTGCAAGCTTCACTATGTGACCACAGATGACGTTGTGTGCTTTGGATCATGAGCTGTTCTAAGCCTTCTCCACACTTTTTTCTTCCTGTCATTCTTTTACAGAATAATCTTAGTTTCATCCATCCGAAGAATGCTTTTCTAGAACTGGACTGGCTTTTTTAGATGTTTTTTTGGCAAAGTCTAATCTGGCTTTTCTATTCTTCAGGCTTATGAATGGTTTGTACCTTGTGGTGAACCCTCTGTATTTGCTCTAGTGAAGTCTTCTCTTGTTTGTAGACTTTTACACATGTACACCTACCTCCTGGAGAGTGTCCTTCACTTGTCTGGTTGTTGTGATTTGGTTTTTCTTTACTGTAGAGAGGATCCTGCGATCATCCACCACTGTTGTCTTCTGTGGATGTCCAGGCATTTTTATGTTGCTGAGATCACCAGTGCGTTCTTTCCTCAGAATGTACTAAACTGTTGATTTGGCCACTCTCAATGTTGCTGCTATCTCTCCAATGTATTTGTTTTGTTTCTGAAGCCATACAATGGCCTATTTCACTTGCATGGACAGCTCTTTGAATGCATGATGTAGGTTCACAGCAATAGATTCCAAATGCAAATACCACCCTCAGAATCAACTCCAGGCATTTTACCTGCTTAATTGATGAAGAAATAACAAATAAGTACCCCAACCTGGCCATGATACAGCTATCGATTTTTTGTCCAATTACTTTTGGTCCATTGAAAAAGGGGGGTATTCTTAAGAGCTGTAATTCCTAAACCCTTCCTCTGATTTGGATGTACATACCCTCTAATTAAACATGACAGCAAATGTCCGATGGAGCATACACACGATCGGAATATCCGACCAAATATCAGAAATATTGATTATGTGAACGCGGCATAAGAGTCTTTGTTGCAAACTTGTGGATTGAAGCTGGTTTTTGACATAAAGGTCCCTGACATCCAATCAGCCTCTAAATAACCTTCTTTATGATAAATGTCAGAACAGTGTTACAGGAATCTGGAAAAAGTATTGTGTAAAATGGCCTGGTCTATTATGTTTCTAAGATAACTACAGTACATTGCAACAGCATTCCATGTGGAGCCCCCCTTGGATCGTCAACATAGGCTGTACATGAGAACTTGACCTCTACTCTAGCCTAGATTAAGCAATGGCCTCTCACTACACAAAGTTCTGTCTCCATTAGTAAACCTTCCCATGTTCTCTGAAGTTCTGGCATTTTACAGTTGAATGAAAGGAGGGGGAGCAGAGCTTGGTATTTGGAGAGATAGGACTTAAAGCAGAAATACACCCAATATTGGAAGCCCTGCTTGTTTGCCTCCACCCCCCTCAAACTGCCATTTGGCATCTTTTGGGGGAGGGGGAAACAGGTACCTGGTTAAGACAGGTACTCACTCACATCTCCGACTGATCTCACCACGGCAAAGTCAGCTGGAAGTTAGGCCCCCTCCTCCTTCCCTCGCCGTCGGGCCATTCACAAAGCGCAGTGTGCTTCACGCATGCGCAGTACGGAACCGGCTGTGAAGCCGCAAGTTTTCCCTTAGTGAAGATGGAGGTGACAGCACCCGACAGCCGATTGAAAAATTGGCTGGGGCAAAGACACCACTGGATTCATGGACAGGTCAGTGTTGTAATATTAAAGTCAGCAGCTACAGTATTTTTTTCAGAAGGAGCCTGGAGCTCCGCTTTAAACTGGCACTACAGGCAAAATTGGAATATTGGATTCCGCACTATGGTAGTGAGGCTGCTGCCTACCTCAAGAATCCCACCAACGTGGGATCAACAAAGAAATATGTAAGAAGAGAGGTAAAAGGTGGCGCTGCCTGAATCTGATGTGCAATGCTTAAAAGAAACAAACTCTATGGGCCGGATTCACGTAGAGCGGCGCATCTTTGTGCGGGCGTAGCGTATTTACTTTACGCTACGCCGGCGCAACGTTGAGAGGCAAGCATGCTATTCACAAAGTAAGTCAAAGTAGGTGGAAGTGGGCGTGATATATTATAATGAAGCGTGACCCCATGCAAATGATGGGCTGAGCTTCAAAAAACGAACTGCGCATGCGTCGTCTCTTGGACGCATCCCAGTGCGCATGCTCACAGTTACGAAATAGCTGCCTAAGATACGTCAATACACTGCCTACGACGTGAACGTAACCTACGCACAGCACTACTCACGTAGTACTATGTAAACGACGTAACATACGACGGCTGTTCCGACGTCCATACCTTTTGAATGGGTTGCGCCACCTATATGGTGGAATAACTTTACGCCGGACGTAACCCTTACGCAAACCGCGTATCTTTTGCGCCTGGCGCATCTACGTTTGTGAATCGGCGTATCTTACTCATTTGCATATTTAACATGGGAACGCCAAATGCGTCCAGCGTAACTATGCGCCCAAGATACGCCGGCGTAGGCAAGTTACGTCGGGCGGTTGAAGCCTTGTTTTACGACGTACCTAGCTTTGCGAATCGGCATAACAATACGACGGCGCACATTTGTACTTGCGACGGCGTAAAACTTTTGTACTATCTTTTTAAATCACAAAATGTGCCTATGAAATCTAGTGCAAATTGCACACATCAATATGTCAGAAAGTTATATCAAAAAAATATTAAAAAAATAAATAATTTTTTTTCTATTTTTATATATAGCAAAAAGGGAAAGTCCATAATTTCATGTGCAAGTATATAGTCCACAATATATTACCGTATATACTCGAGTATAAGCTGAGTTTTTCAGCACATTTTGTTTTGCTGAAAATGCCCCCCTCACCTTTTTGTGCCTGATCTCCCGGACTTTGGGATCCCGGTACCAGCCAGCCGTAGGTCCCCTGGACCCCAAACTTGGCACACATGTAACTCTTTCTCTAAAAATGTGCAAAGTTTCTTGTCTGGGGGACCTACGGCCGGGGAGCACCTATTTTTCAAAGCTGGGCACCCCTTCCATAGACTCCCATGTTAAACAGTAATTTCTCTGGTGACTTTGAGGACCCGGTACCGGCCGATCGTAAGTCTCCTGGACCCGGAACTTGGCATACATGTAACCCCATTTTCCTCTACAAGTGTGCAAAGTTTGTTGTCTGGGGGACCTACGGCTGGGAAACTGTTCCATAGACTCCCATGTTAAACGTCAGTCTAGTCATGGGCACAGTGAGGCATGCACATGGACACAGTGAGGCATGCACATGGACACAGTGAGGCATGGACACAGTGAGGCATGCACATGGACACAGTGAGGCATGCACATGGACACAGTGAGGCATGGACACAGTGAGGCATGCACACAGTGAGGCATGCACATGGACACAGTGAGGCATGCACATGGACACAGTGAGGCATGGACACAGTGAGGCATGGACACAGTGAGGCATGGACACAGTGAGGCATGGACACAGTGAGGCATGGACACAGTGAGGCATGGACACAGTGAGGCATGGACACAGTGAGGCATGGACACAGTGAGGCATGGACACAGTTGGGCATGGACACAGTGAGGCATTCATATGGACACAGCGAGGCATGGACACAGCGAGGCATGGACACAGCGAGGCATGGACACAGTGAGGCATGCACATGGACACAGTTAGGCATGGACACAGCGAGGCATGGACATGGACACAGTGACCCATGCACATGGACACCCTAGGCTTATACTTGAGTCAATAATTTTTCCCATTTTTGTGGTAAAATTTAGTGCCTCGGCTTATATTGGGGTCGGCTTATATGCAAGTAAATACGGTATATGAAATGATTCAATAAAAAGTAAAGTGGTTAATATGCAAAAATGTTCATATATATATAAAACCAGAAGCCAATCAATACATCAAAAAGAAAATCTCAAAAGAAGGAAAAAAACACAAAAACAAAAATTACAGTACATGGGTCCATAAAGGTGATCCTAATCCAAAGGGACTTGTGCCGGGGTATATAGTTTCATATATGGACATTTTTGCACGTTGAGCACTTTACTTTTTATTTAATAGTTTCATATATTATATTGTGGGCTATTTACTTGCACATAAAATGATGGACTTTCTTTTTTGATATAACTTTCTGACATATTGATGCAGTCTCCATTTATAATGGTGGTTTTACTTATATTTGTTATATAGCACAATGTATTCATTACTGTGCACTTGTTTTAGTAATTTGCACTAGGAGATTTCATAGGCACATTTTGTGATTTTAAAAAACAGTACACTAATCTTTTCACATTTTTACGGTTTAGTATATATTTTTTTTATAGGTATAAACCGGTACTTTTGAGCATTGCACATCAGATTCACCTTTTACCTCTCTTCTTTCATATTTCTACAAGCAAAATTACTCACCTTATTTCCAACAGTCTGACGACTACAAGGTGCCTCGCTGGCGCCAGCATCTTTCCCCCCGCCTCTTCAAATTGCCAGTGTCTGGCTGACTTGATTGGCTGGCTCAGGATGATGTCACTCCCATGCATGTACAGGAGTGCAGTCCTCCTGTCACACAGACAGTGTGACAAAATGTAAACTGTGCTGAGCATACGCAGCTCAGTGTACATTCTACAGGGGGGTGCAAACAGGTGGGTATTTTATTGTAGAAGAGACAATGCAAAATAAAAAATGTAGTATTAAACTTTCAACTTTCTTTCCATGTTAAAGAGCATCTCATGGCAAGAATGGAAAAAAAAAATATTCATGCTCATGCCAATTTATTTATCTCCTTATTCAGTGAGCGTCTAACTTCTTGGGCAAAAAACGCTTCTTTGCTGCAAGGATTTTCCATCCAGCTTGATCAGCCTGGCTGCTTGGGCTACAAAACTCAACCTAGCCCCCCCCCCCCACCCCCCACCCCTCTCCATCCTTCTCCACACACATCCATTCATTGATTTCCAGGCAAAACAAGACTCCCAGATGTAGTGTCTGGGGGACATGCCTACACCAATAGGAATTTACCTCCCATGGGAGAATTTTTTAGACCTGGAACTACAGGAGTAAATAAATACAGAAACATGATCTAGAGGAGGAAAGGAAGGTTTGTGGTTTGATTTAGTTAAAGGAGTTGTAAAGGAAAAACATTATTTTTTTGCTGAAATGACTGTTTACAGGGTATAGAGACATAATAGTTAATGGATTCCTTTTAAAAACGATTAAACATAGATAAAAATCAATCATATATAATGTACCTGCAGTTTCAGTTTAGTTTTTGCATGCAGTTTCCTGTCTCTCTGATGTACAGAGACACAGAGCCAATACAGGGCAGTGATGGTTTGGAAAACGAAAGTGATTGGGGCTAAGGGGTTTTAGACACACAGTACTCACACCTCCTTGATTAGTGACCAAAGAGCGAAAGCTCCCAGTACTGTGGTTATCAGGAAACAGACAACCAGGAAGTGTGGAGATCAGAGAAGGATTACAGCAACTTGTGAGCAAAAATGAACAATGAGGACATGAAAACAGCACTGCATTAAGGACGCTATTAGGATAAAAAAAAATCCTTTACAAACCCTTTAATGTCTGGACATGTTATTAATCTTCTCTTGGGTAGTGTGTATAACATAGTCCTAGGATTCAAGGGGGCTTCGTTAGGACACAACCATAGATTTGTTGTTACCATAAAAACATTTTAAAGGCAAGGTCTGGTTTATTTTAGCAATTTAGGAGAAATTTTATTTTAATTTTTCTGTTTACCTCCTTAGGAATGACCCTCCGGGCCCTGCAGTATCTGGGGTGACTCAGGAGCTATCTCGCCTTGCAGACTTGCCTTCGGGGTCAATTACCTCCTTGTGCCCCATCAATGATCTCCAGCTGAAGGAGCTGGAGGTGGTGGATGGAGTCAGCCGGGCAAAGAGACTTGAAGCAGCACTACGAGAATTCACTTCCCCCAACAGCCCCCGATTTACATACCAGGTGAGATCACCTTCTGCCATTCTACAAAAAGTACAATACTGCAGATGTACATCACATAGACCATGCTGTTGTTGTACTTATTAGGGGTCGACCAATATCGTTTTTTTCGGGTGCCTTTCAGGCCGATGGCTAATATTCTGGAGATTTAACGTTTTTATTTTTACACTCTCCATTTTAATGTATTTTTTTATTGCTGTCACAAGTAATGTAAACATCCCTTTTGACAGTAATAAGCAGTGACAGGTACTCTTTATGGAGGGATCTGGGGTCTAGACCCCAAACCCTTCTTCTGCACTTGAAAGTATTTAAAACCGCAAGATTGGCGTTTTTGAATAAGGATGAGATCAGGCATGTTCGCAACCCGCAGGTGCAGAGCCCGCCAGGAAGTCGGCACTGCGCTGGGCTATCACCGGCAGTGAGGCATTTCTCTATCTGCAGCCACGGATCAGGAAAATGGCTCACGGCCTGTGATTAGCACAGCGCAGTGCAGACTTCCTGGCGGGCTTTGCACGTGTGGTTTGCAAACACACCTGAGCTCATCCTTATTTTTATTTTTAAATACTCTCTCTCTTTTTTTTCTTTTTTTTAAAGCTGGTACCTTTAGACCCCTTTCACACTGGAGTGTATTGCAGGTGCTATAGTGTTAAAAATGGCGCCTGCAATCCTTCCCTTAAACAGCTGTCACATTCACTGTGAAAGCCCACCTGAAAAACTCCTGCCCAGCCTTCTCAATGTGAAAGCCTGAGGGCTTTCACACTGAGGCGATGCGCTGGCAGGAGAGAAAAAAAATCTCCTCCAAGCAGCATCTTTGGAGCAGTGAGAGGAGCGGTGTGTATACCGCTCCTTCACTGCTCCTTCCCATAAAACAATGGGAAACCGCGGTAATACCGCCTGCAATACGCCTCTGCAGAGGCGCATTACAGGCTGTATTAACCTTTTATCGCCCGCTAGTGGGGGTTAATATTGCACCGCTAGCGGCCGAATCCCGCGGAAATTCTGACGGTATAGCGCCGCTTTTTTTAGCGCTGCTATACCGCCACCGAGCCTCCCGCCCCAGTGTGAAAGGGGCCTAAAAAAAAGTCCTGCTAGCCACATTTTTGGAGTGGTGAAGGAGCGGTGTGTTTACCGCTCCTTCACCGCTGCTGCCCATTGAAATCAATGGGACAGCCGACTATACTGCTGGCAATGTGTTGCTGCAGCAGCACATTGCGGGCGGTTTTAACCCTTTCTCGACCGCTATCAGGGGTAAAAATATAGACGTTTTACCGCCGACGCTATGGGCAGCTCAGTGTGAAACGGGTCTTAAGATGGCAGTAATCCGGAAATGATGTCATGACATTGCTTCCGGGTTACTAGATCCGAGACCCAAACAAAGCCTGATTGGAAGTGCCGGCTGACCGCTCGGGTCTCCCGATGCAATGCGAGACCTGGGTGGTGCGGTGGGAGAGGGGATGTCCTCTCTTGCCGCTGCTTGTAATAACAGCCGAGTGGCTGCTTCGCTGCATTGGTTGTTATTACAAGAAAGCCGACTGTCCTCTCTAAAGAACAGCACCTGGGTGATGGCTGCAGCTGCAAGTATCACTCCGGTACAACCCCTTGAAGCAATATCGGTAAGTTTGTGACTGATACCAATTCTTAAAAAAAAAAGTGAATATCGGCGGGACTGATAATCGGTAGATCCCTAGTGCTTATCTGTGTTCAATTCTGCCATTTTCCCTTGTAGTATCTACGCATGGAGCAGAGATCGCAGGTACTGTGTGAGCTGGATCGTCTTCGCTTCCTTACTTCTGACCAGTCACTGAGCCTCCTGCCAGAATACCAGCAGAGAATCAATGTGAGTTACAGGGGTCTGGGGGGGTTCATGGTGAATGCAAATTAATAGAAACCTCTAATAAAATGTCCAAGTCTTAGGAATTGTTAGCATCATAATTTCAAGCCCATGTTATGCAGTTTTTGTAGCAAATAGGTCCAAGAAGTGGTCATTTGATGCTGTACTTTTGTTCCATTTATAGCAACCCTGCTAAACTTCTATCTCACTCTGCTGTTGAGATTCATCGTACAATTATCATTTACCTTGCACCTATTTGGCTCCTCTTGTCACATAAAATACATTTGTGAGTTTCTTGACCGGCGTTGACTATCTGGTTGCTTTGGATCTCTTTTAATGGCTCCATGTTGCTTTGAAAAACTTGTGTGTTAAATAGATCCCTGTCAAACCTGCAGCCCCTTGACACCTTTTGTGTGGCCCTTAGGACCCCTGCAGACACTTATGTGTTTCTTTATTGCCCTATTCTAGCAGTGATTTTTAGCAGCCTCATCTAATATGTCTCCAGTCAATTCAAATTCAAATAAGCTTTCTTGGCAGGACCAAATACATGTTAGCATTGCCAAAGGAGTTGAGTTTGTATAAGAAAAAAGGGAAGGGGGGGTGGGGGTAATATAACGAGGAATGGACATAAGTCTGTGAAAGGATTTTACATGCTGTCTACTGAAGCATGTCTCCAGCCTCCAACATCTCCTATAGCATGCTCACAGTCTGACAGTTTCCCCGCAGTCTGCAATCTTTGACCATCTCCTGTATTATGTCTGCAGTTTCTGACCATCTCTTGTATCATTGTCTAGAATCTCTGACTATAGCCTGTATATTTTCCACAATATCCAATCATCTCTTGTGTCATGCCCATAGTCCCCGACCAAGGCTGGCCCAAGACATTGTGCTGCCTGGGTCCAAGAATAAACCCCCCCACAAAAAAAATAAAAAATCGCACCCACCAAAAGGCCCTCACATCCATTATTTTATGTCATGATAATTCAAATTAAAATTACATTTATCAGGAAGTGAGATTTGCATGCAACAGCATTTTGTCTATATGTAAAATTCTATGACATACCATTATGTTCAATTTCAAGGGGTGGGCTAGGGCAGTATAGGGGTGGACTAGAGCAGTATAGGGGTGGGCTAGAGCAGTATAGGGGTGGGCTAGAGCAGTATAGGGGTGGGCTAGAGCAGTATAAGGGTGGGCTAGAGCAGTATGGGGGTGGGCTAGAGCAGTATAGGGGTGGGCTAGGGCAGTATAGGGATGGGCTAGGGCAGTATAGGGATGGGCTAGGGCAGTATAGGGATGGGCTAGGGCAGTATAGGGGTGTGCTAGGTTGGTATATGGACAGGCTATGTTGGTAGGTGGACGGGCTGGGTTGGTAGGTGGACGGGCTGGGTTGGTAGGTGGACGGGCTGGGTTGGTAGGTGGACGGGCTGGGTTGGTAGGTGGACGGGCTAGGTTGGTAGGTGGACGGCTTGGTACGTAGATGGACGGGCTGGGTAGGTAGATGGACAGGCTAGGGTAGTATAGGGGTGGACTACAGTAGTATAAGAGGAATATTTACAGAATTTTTTTGTGTGGCCCTTTGTTGATATTTGGAGTCGCATTTGAAGCCCACATAGCAAGAAAGTTGACCACGACCATTATAGATTCTGTTAACTGGCAACCAGTAACTAATTCCACTTTTTCAGCTGTGATTAGAACTGTTTCATATTCTTGGCTGGATCTCCAGTTTAATGCGTTTCCCCTTCCTCCCTCCCCCCGCAGGTCCTGCGCACTCTACAGTACATAGACGATGGCGGTGCTGTACAGCTAAAGGGCCGGGTGGCCTGTGAGGTCAGCTGTCATGAACTGTTGGTGACTGAACTGGTTCTGGATGGTACCCTGTCTCCTCTTAACCCTGATGAGATTGCAGCACTACTCTCATGCCTGGTCTTTCAGCACAAGACGCAGTGTGAGCCGAAGCTAACGGAAACTTTGAAGGCGGTAAGGCTAAACGGTTACAAAAAGCAGGACATGGAGGTATTTCACAACA
Organism: Rana kukunoris; assembly: GCA_029574335.1. Classification (NCBI taxonomy): domain Eukaryota; kingdom Metazoa; phylum Chordata; class Amphibia; order Anura; family Ranidae; genus Rana; species Rana kukunoris. Next base: position 32,725,785 of record CM056057.1, on the reverse strand, counting down.
TGTAAATTTGGTGGAGATATCTAACCGTCCTATTAACTCCTTGATCTTTGATTAGCCCATCTAAAAGTAATATTGTAGTTATAGGGGAGCCTAGTCGGTCCAATCAGCCCTTGGCTTTTGGAGTAAAGCCATTGGATACTCCCAAAAGTGAGATCTTCCCTCCATGATTCCCAACATTGTGGAATTACGGAAGGGATATCTCACTGTTGAAAGTTTCCACATGATATACAATAAGAAGCCAGGGACTGACGCGTAACAAAATGGAAAGTAAATGAGCAGAAGAGAAATTCAATCAATATTTGATGTGACCGCCCTTTGGCTTTAAACCAGCATCAATTCTTCTAGGTACACATGCATACAGTTTTTGAAGGAACTTGGCAGGTAGGTTGCCAGTGTTGCCAAACGTACATATTTTTACGGACAGTTTGTAAAAATGGGCACGTTTTCCCCCCCGTTAGTAAATGTACGTAGTTGCGGAAATGTGCCAGTAATAATAGCAGAGATCGGTTCGGCTTGGAACTGCGCATGGAGATTGGAGGCAGGGGGTGATTGGAGGCAGGGGGTGATGGTGGCTGCGGTGGCATCTCAGAGGGAGATTGGAGGCAGGGGGTGATGGTGGCTGCGGTGGCACCTCAGAGGGAGATTGGAGGCGGGGGGTGTTAGTGGCCGGGGGTGATTGGAGGCAGGAGGTGTTGGTGGCACCGCAGAGGGGGATGGTGGCACCACAGAGGGTGGGGGATGGAGACAGGGGTTGTTGGTGGCACTGCAGAGGGAGATTGGAGGCAGGGCGAGATTGGAGGCAGGGGGTGATGGTGGCTGCGGTGGCACCTCAGAGGGAGATTGGAGGCAGGGGGTGATGGTGGCTGCGGTGGCACCTCAGAGGGAGATTGGAGGCAGGGGGAGATTGGAGGCAGGGGGAGATTGGAGGCAGGGGGGGATGGTGGCTGCGGTGCCACCTCAGGGGGAGATTGGAGGCAGGGGGTGATGGTGGCTGTGGTGGCACCTCAGAGGGAGATTGGAGGCAGGGGGTGTTAGTGGCCGGGGGGTGATTGGAGGCAGGGGGTGTTGGTGGCACCGCAGAGGGGGATGGTGGCACCACAGAGGGTGGGGGATGGAGACAGGGGTTGTTGGTGGCACTGCAGGGGGAGATTGGAGGCAGGGGGAGATTGGAGGCAGGGGGTGATGGTGGCTGCGGTGGCACCTCAGAGGGAGATTGGAGGCAGGGGGTGATTGGAGACAGGGGGTGATGGTGGCTGCGGTGGCACCTCAGGGGGAGATTGGAGGCAGGGGGAGATTGGAGGCAGGGGGGGGTTTGGTGGCTGCTGTGGCACCTCAGAGGGAGATTGGAGGCAGGGGGTGATTGGAGGCAGGGGGTGTTAGTGGCCGGGGGTGATTGGAGGCAGGGGGTGTTAGTGGCCGGGGGTGATTGGAGGCAGGGGGTGTTAGTGGCCGGGGGTGATTGGAGGCAGGGGGTGTTAGTGGCCGGGGGTGATTGGAGGCAGGGGGTGTTAGTGGCCGGGGGTGATTGGAGGCAGGGGGTGTTGGTGGCACCGCAGAGGGGGATGGTGGCACCACAGAGGGTGGGGGATGGAGACAGGGGTTGTTGGTGACACCGCAGAGGGAGACTGGAGGCAGGGGGAGATTGTGGCACCGCAGAGGGTGTTGGTGGCAGAGGGGGATGGAGGCAGGGGGTGATATGACTAAATAATTTGTCCTTATTATATTGAAAATAACAAAAATATGTTTTTTGGCAGCGGTGGGCAAATGGACGTACCTGTAAGTCCCCTTTAGGAAGCCGTGAACTTGCCTGTGGGCCCCTCAAACTCAACGTTCATCGGCGGCCCGCGGTTGTGTCACGGAGAGGCAGAACGGGGAGATGCCTATGTATGGCATTTCCCTGTTCTGCCTAGTAACAGGACAGTGATCTACTGCTCCCTGTCATATCACTTGTAGCCACGCCCCCCACAGTTAAAATGACTCCCTAGGACACACATAACTCCTTCATCACCCCCTAGTGTTCAACCCCTTCCCTGCCAGTGTCATTTACACAGTAATCAGTGCATTTATATAGCATTGATCTCTGTATAAATGACAATGGTCCCAAAATAGCGTCAAAAGTGTCCGATGTGTCCCCCATAGTGATAAAAAAAATCGCAGATCGCTGCGTCTAATAAAAAAAAATGAAAATAAAAAAATTGCCATAAATCTATCCCCTATTTTCTAGACGCTATGACTTTTGCGCAAACCAATCAATATACGCTTATTGGAATTTTTTTTTTTTTTTTTTTTACCAAAAATATGTAGAAGAATACATATCTGTCTATACTAAGGGGAAAACATTTTTTTATAATTTTTTTGGGGATATTTTTCTTATAGCAAAAACTTAAAAAAAAAAATGCTTTTTTTTTTTCAAAATTGACGCTCTTTTTTCTTTTTTGTTTATAGCGCAAAAATAAAAACTGCAGAAGTGATCAAATACCACCAAAAGAAAGCTCTATGTGTGGGGGGATTTTGTTTGGTACAACGTCACATGATCACACAATTGTCAGTTGAAGCGACGCAGTGCCGAATCGCAAAAAATGGCCTGGTCATTCAGCAGTTAATTCTTCCAGGGCTGAAGTGGTTAAACTACCCGCTCTGTATGTAGCTTCTGACAGGCTGTGCAACGACCCCCATATCTCCGGAACCATAGATGATAGGAGCCCCAAATTTTGACCAGTGGTGGGTCAGGACTTCAGCTATATGTAACCCTGACCTTCAAGGGTCGCCTTGAAGCTCGATCATTTTTTTTTTTTTATGTTCATGGCTCTGCCTCCTCTGACTTTATGTCCCTGGTAGGTTGTTCCAAACATCTTGGAGAACTTATCGCAGATCTTTTGTGGAGGTAGATCTCAGATCTTTCTGTCTCTTTGTGTAATCCCAGACATACTTGATGATGTTGAGATCAGGGCTCTGTGGGGGCCAAACCATCACTTCCAGTACTCCTTGTTCTTTTTTACACAGAATATGACATTGGCTATATATATATATATATATTATAGACATTTGGTTTTCTTGCAGGGAGTGAAGAAGGTGAGAGAACTGGCTGAACGAATTGCGCTGATTCAGCGGGAATGTGGCCTCAGGGAGCCGGTGGAGGACTTTGTGTCGCAGTACAAGTTTGGCCTGACGGAGGTTGTGTATGAATGGGCACGTGGAATGGTAAGGACAGTTTACTGGTGGAAAGTAGTGATGGATATAATATGATGAAAAGTCTGAGGCCCCAGAAATGTATCTTTTGTATTTGTAAGCCATAACCGACTCTCACTATACCGCAGCATTGTAATATTTTGAATGGGTTGAAATGTAACTTGTATTCACATCCATTTATGTAATTCCAGCCATTTGCAGAAATCATGACCCTGACTGACATCCAGGAAGGCCTTATTGTGCGCTGCGTACAGCGACTGGACGAAGCGTGTCGGGATGTACGTTCTGCCGCACGGTTGGTGGGAGATGCTACTCTGTGTGCCAAGATGGAGGCCGCCTCACAGCTCATCAAGAGGGATATAGTGTTTGCTGCCAGCCTGTACACTCAATGATCTCTCGCCAAGCGGTAAGTGTCAACATTCTTGACTCGTTTCCTGGCTTCTTTGATATTTTTCTGTAGTGCAGGCTTCAGTAGGGTGACCAAATTTCCAAACTACCATTCAGGGACACCCCCCTTCCCAAAAATCAGCTTGTGCTGTAACGAATCACAGCACAGTGATTGGACACAAGAGGCGTGATTTATGATTTCTCCAATCACAAGCAGGGTGGGGATTGTGCTCCTCCTGGCTTTCCCAGCCAGGACAAGTACTGTCAGTGAGTAAAGCGGTGATGTGACGGCCTTTTTTGGGGGCATCAGAATGGCCCGGGGGTGGCTGTGTCAGTTTCATTCCGGGACACTGTATTGTCCTGGAATAAAGGTACCCGGGACAGACCTGCAAAATGCAGGACTGTCCCGGGAAATCCAGGACACATTGTCACCCTAGTCTTCAGGGACCTTTTAACAGTCAATGTGTTCCATGTGTTCCTGTTTATACAGGAGACCAGCAGGTCCATATTTACCATAATAGTACTTTCACCACCTACCATCCGCGCTATAGCCAAAAGACGGCTACAGCGTGGACCTAATTTTGCCGGGAGAGCGTCCATGGTAAAAGTGCCGGTAAAAAGAACTTTAGGCTTTAGAACCGCTTTAACTTTAAACCGATATGATTTAAAGGCCTTTAGCTCCTTCCTGCCCACTCTGGCATCCCTTTTAACTGGGCTATTGCACCCAAGAAGCAGGAAGGTCTGCCTAATCTTGTGATTGACTGTTATAGTGGTCACATGATGGGGAGCTGTTCCCCTCGGTTCCTGATTATTAGTACAGACTAATGCCTTGTACACACCATCTGACTTTTATATTCCGATCGCATGTAGCCCCATCTGATTTTTTTCATTGGATATTCTGATGAATTCCATCAGAGTTTAGATATAGAACATGTTCTATTTTACTCCGAGGGAATGCCGATGTGATTTGGCCGGGCAAAAGCCGATCTTGTGTACAGGGCATAAGAGCTGTCGGCGACAGTTCAGTCTCTTTTCGCTCTCAGAAAAATACGTATTTGGTAAACAGTAGCACAATCTATCATGTGATATAAAGAAAATACAACTGCCACCATTTTATTCTACAGGGTCTCTGCTTTCAGGAAAAGAAAGAAGGCTTTGTGGGTTTTAACTAATCTTCAGTCCTAAAATGTGGATTTTTTAAACATGTACAAAAAAAAGGTGCCGGAAGTGAAAGGGTTAATGTACCATAAGGAAAAAGACACATATAGTAGAGATGGAATGAAAAAGCTGCTCGACCCAAATTTGCATAAAGAAAAGAGAAAGGTTCCCCAGCGGGGTTGTTAGGCAGCGGGATCAAAGGATTAAACAGTTTCCATATAAAACGATATTTATTAGCCGATGATATCGGATATCACAGTGAGTATGGGTAAATGTTATACAATATATAAAAAAGAGGGTACAGAGGTTTCTCAATCCTTGTAGCAGTGGACATAAATAATTACACATATCGTAAAGTTGCAGGTGAAGGCACAATGTGGATCCTGACGCGTTTCGACCGTTTGATCGGTCTCTTCAGGGGGACAGGCATTCTAAAATATAAATTATAAGGGTTCAAAAGTATTACAGAGCATAAAAACATACATCATGGTGGGTCTATCACAATGATATAATTACTGCTAAAACAAGGAATCAATCATGCTGGTCACCGCTGGGTAGCCGGGGGGGGGGGGGGGCCTAAATCTGTCTCCATCCTCCCCAATGCGAAGGGCGGCCCATCCTTGAGGGCCTACAAGGAGCCAGAGTGTGGACACCCTCCAGCAGGTGGAGGAGTCGGCACCTGCAATGGACACCCATAGAATTGTGTATGATTAGGAAGGATTAGATAAATCCATTCAACATAGCTGCCAAAGTGACAGCACAGCAGTGTATATGGTATTCAGGGGACTAGAGGCAGTTTCTAAGTGCCAATATAAAATAGATATCAGGGCAACTTATAAAGTCCATTGAAGTTATTCAGTAAGTAAGGAGTATACAATAGTATAAAGCAGTAGTGAACTAAGTAATGTGTGAAAGGGGTTGGTGATGTGAGTGGTAGGAGAGGTAAATAAATGATCACCATTTTAGGGCAATCCAATGTGGAAAGATGTATGCATAATATATGAAGGAAGTGAGTACATGGTGTGAACACCTGTGTATGTTAAGGTGATGGAGGTGAAGTGGTATGAAAAAATATATATGAAAAAATATAGTGGTAGTGGGGTAGGTAAAAATAAGTAATTGGGTGCTATAAGGGTATATGGATAAGTAGTTACCTGATGCAATATGCTGTGTGACAAGTAGGGGAATCCTGCCTGCTGGTATGCATGGCAGGTGAGGACAAGGTGCCGAGAGACCATGGGTGCAGTAGCATCTGATCTGGCCTGTGTGGAATCCGATAATGACTCCACATGGACCTAACATTTTATAGAGTCCAATGGGTGTGGCGATTAGGATAACACAGGGTTAATGTACAATGACCGTTCTTTTTTAAAATGAATGTTTTTTTATCGTCCTTGTTTCTCCTTTCAGTACAGAGGTAACTAATATCGTGAAGTATAACTTATTATATTTCCCCTTTTTTTTCAGCATGATAAAATCTAGCCTTGCCTGGTAAACCATCCACCTATCAGCACGCCGACATCCGAGTCCTGGAAAATGGCCTCCGAGTGGCAAAAATTGCTGCAGCGTTGAGTGCCAAGTCGTAACCTCTATGAGGTCTGCCTCTTGGGAGTGAGATTCAGAATCCTTGTCTCAAGAAAAAAACATGAGATTAGCTGTTATTTCGGAGGCCGGGATGAACTGCACAGGGCCTTTGTTGCTGTAAATTACAGCACTGCTTATAGAAATAAAGTAGTTGTGGACTCTTCTTGTGGTGTGTTTATTCATTGTGGTCTTAGGTGAACTGTTTGTGTTCCACCCTACAGCCAACCATAGACTTATTTTATTAAAGTAGAATACATTTTTCACCTTTTGTTGCTTTCTAGGCTGACCATACATTATACAATCTGATTTACAATCTCACTTAGATCTACCAAACTTGTGTAGTAGAAGTGCCTGCCTTATTGTATAATCAGTTTATATACTGTATGTATGGCCAACTTTAGAGCTGCTGATCTACTGCAGCCTCTTCCTGCCTACATGCACCCCAGGAACTTCTACCCGACATTTCCCAAGATGGGTTTCCTGATGTGACAAGAGCCCAGCATGCCTGTGTAAGGTTACCACTTGTAGCCGTCATTGGGAGGGCAAACAAATGCGCAACCAAATCTTTCCCCTACTGCAGATACTGGATGTGGTTTTAGAAGATGAATGAAACTATGCTAGTGGAAGATTTAAATGCTTTCTTATATGACAAACACAACAAATTCCAGTCCACATGGTACACCTAAATGTGGTTTACTACCTCACAGGTATACTGGGACGCGCATAATTCTTGGGAATACACTTCAGGACAGAACTGATTCGGAGATGGCGGGAGCTGAGCAGGACCCAGACCAACCACACTCCCCCTCTCTCTCTCTCTCTCTCTCTGTTCTGTCTCTCCCTTTCCTCCTCTCCCTCCCTCCCTCACACTCCCTTTCTCTCCCTCCCGCGCTCTCTCTCTGTTCTGTCTCTCCCTCCCTCCCTCACTCTCCCTCTCCTCCCCGTCTCTCTCTCTCTCTCTGTCCCTCTCACTCTCTACGCCCCCACTCTCTCTCTCTCTCTCTCTCTCTCTCTCTCTCTCTACGTCCCTCTCTCTATGTCCCCCCCTCTCTCTCTCTCTCTCTCTCTCCCTACGTCCCTCCCTCTCTCTCTCTATGTCCCTCTCTCTCTCTATGTCCCTCTCTCTCTCTACGTCTCTCCCTCTCTCTCTCTCTCTACGTCTCTCTCTCTCTCTATGTCCCTCTCTCTCTCTACGTCTCTCCCTCTCTCTCTCTCTACGTCTCTCTCTCTCTCTCTCTCTCTACGTCTCTCTCTCTCTCTCTACGTCTCTCTCTCTCTCTCTACGTCTCTCTCTCTCTCTCTCTACGTCTCTCTCTCTCTCTCTACGTCTCTCTCTCTCTCTCTACGTCTCTCTCTTTCTCTCTACGTCTCTCTCTCTCTCTCTACGTCTCTCTCTCTCTCTACGTCTCTCTCTCTCTCTCTACGTCCCTCCCTCCCTCTCTCTACGTCCCTCCCTCCCTCCCTCTCTCTACGTCCCTCCCTCTCTCTACGTCCCTCCCTCCCTCTCTCTACGTCCCCCCCTCCCTCTTTCTCTACGTCCCTCTCTCTCTACGTTCCTCTCTCTACGTTTCTCTTTCTCTCTATGTTCCTCTCTCTCTCTATGTTCCTCTCTCTCTCTACGTTCCTCTCTCTCTCTACGTTCCTCTCTCTCTCTATGTTCCTCTCTCTCTACGTCCCTCTCTCTCTCTCTCTCTCTCTCTCTCTCTACGTCCCTCTCTCTCTACGTCCCTCTCTCTCTCTCTACATCCCTCTCTCTCTCTACGTCCCTCTCTCTCTCTCTCTACGTCCCTCTCTCTCTCTGTCTCTCTCTCTCTACGTCTCTCTCTCCATCCCTCTCTCTCTCCGTCCCTCCCTCTCTCTCTCTCCGTCCCTCCCTCTCTCTCTCTCCGTCCCTCCCTCTCTCTCTTTCTGTCCCTCTCTCTTTATGTCCCTCTCTCTTTATGTCCCTCTCTCTCTACGTCCCCCCTCTCTCTCTCTCTCTCTCTACGTCCCCCCCTCTCTCTCTGTGTCTGTCTGTCTCTCTCTCTCACTCTCTGTCTTTTTCTCTCTCTCTCCTTCTCCCTCTCCCTCTCCTTCACCTTCTCACTCTCCCTCTTCTCTCTCTCTCCTCCCACTCCTCTTACTCTCCCTCTCCTTCTCTCTCCCTCTCTCCTTCTCTCTCCTTCTCTCTCCTTCTCTCTCCCTCTCTCTTTCTCTCTCCTCTCTCTCCCTCTCTCCTCTCTCTCCCTCTCTCCTCTCTCTCCCTCTCTCCTTCTCTCTCTCTCTCCCTCTCTCCTTCTCTCTCTCCCTCTCTCCTTCTCTCTCTCTCTCCCTCTCCTTCTCTCTCTCTCTCCCTCTCCTCTCTCTCTCTCTCCTCTCTCTCTCCCTCTCCTCTCTCTCTCTCCCTCTCCTCTCTCTCTCTCCCTCTCCTTCTCTCTTTCTCTCTCTCTCCCCCTCCCTCTCCTTCTCTCTCTCTCTCTCTCTCTCTCTCCTTCTCTCTCTCTCTCTCTCTCTCTCTCCTTCTCTCTCTCTCTCTCCTTCTCTCTCTCTCTCCCTCTCCTCTCTCTCTCTCTCTCTCTCTCCCCCTCTCCTCTCTCTCTCTCTCTACGTCCCCCCTCTCCTCTCTCTCTCTCTCTCTCTACGTCCCCCCTCTCTCTCTGTCTCTCCTTCTCCATCTCCATCTCTCTCTCTCTCTCTCTCTCTCCCTCCTTCACCTTCTCACTCTCCCTCTTCTCTCTCTCCTCCCACTCCTCTTACTCTCCCTCTCCTCTCTCCTTCTCTCTCTCCCTCTCTCCTCTCTCCCTCTCCTCTCTCCCTCATCCCCACTCTCACCCCCCCTCTCTCTCTCTCTCTCTCTCTCTCTCTCTCTTCCCCTCTCATCCCCTCCCCTCTCTCGCCCCCCTCTCTCTTTCTCTCTCTCCCCCTCTCTCTCATTTTACTTATGCATCCTGCTCTCTCTCCACCTTCCCCCCCCCACCTCTCTCTCTCCCCCTTTCCCCCCACCTCTCTCCCCACCTCTCTCTCTCCCCCTTGCCCCCCACCTCTCTCTCTCCCCCTTGCCCCCCACCTCTCTCTCTCCCCCTTGCCCCCCACCTCTCTCTCTCCCCCTTGCCCCCCACCTCTCTCTCTCCCCCTTGCCCCCCACCTCTCTCTCTCTCTATCTCTCTTTCTCTGATTTTACTTATATATCTTGTTACTAATAGTAATCGATTGTCACTGTAGAGAGCTCTGTGTTGTGAACCAGAGCCAATCAACAGGTTGTGGCGATCGATCATTGGCCGGTACCCACTGATGGGCTTGTGCTGTAACAAATCGTAGCACAGCCATGGCGTACAGACACGTGATCCAGAGCAGAGCCATGGATGGTCTTGAAGCTGTTTTAGAGATTGTAACGTAGGGTGACCAGACATCCCTGGTTTTAGGGGACAGTCCCCGGATTGAGGACACTGTCCCCGGACCAAGTCTGTCCCCGGTTTTGTCCCCAGATTGAATTTGAACAAGGGCTGGGACAATTTCAAAGACATTACAGAATAAAAAAAATCTGAATTACACACCCCCGCTCCAACTAGCTTAGGGGGAGTGTATTTTTTCCATTATCTGTACCCTTTTCTGATGATCAAGTGCTGGTCGGAGCGGAGGGAATATTTCTTCAGTTTACGGTGCATGCCTATTCAGCTCCGCTCGCATGTTCTTCTGCCTTGGTTCAAGTCCTGACCAGCCACCTGCCTGTTTATCTCCTTGCCTTCCATGACGGTGTGATCTTCCTCCGCTCCCCACCCAGTAGTAGCCGGGGCCCGGAGAGTGAGACTTGACAGGCTGTGAGGCGGGCGGTGATGGGCAGAGAGTCGCTGATTGCCGCCATTACTAGTAAAAAAAAATATGTCCCCGGATTTCATTTAAAAAAGTCACCTTATTGTAACGCTTTTTTTTTCTTCTTATAAATAAAAATAAACATGTTATGCTTGCTTGCTCTTTGTAATGGGTTTCCTCGGAGCAGCTTGATCCTCTTCTCTTTGGGACCCAAGCCAGCGCTTCTGGCTCCTCCCCCCGCAGCAAGCAGTTTGCTATGGGTGAACTTGTGCGTGTTTTGCTCCTGAGCCGTGCTCTGTACGGCCATAACACACACAGAGTGGGTGAGTGAAGCCTGTGTTGATCATTGCTGTTCTCATCTATGCGATCCGATTCCTGTGCCAGTTTGCACTCAAATCTGTGAACTAAACTGGGGGTGTCATTTAAGTTAATGACAAACCGCAGAAGTTCGCACAAGGCAGTGTCAGCTGGGAGAGGAGCCATGCGGGAACCGGCGCTAGAATCATGCCGGTTCCCGCATCGCACCAGTGTGAACCCAGGGTAAATAAGGACATGTGTGTTCCAGTGCGTTTTTGGTGCTTTTATGTGTTTTCCAGTGCAGGAAACATTTTCTACTTTTTTTTTCTGGAACTGAAAGCACTGGTTAGAACCATGCCATTGGAAACCATATAACCTACTATCCATGCATTTTTAAATGCAGAACAAAAACGCACTGGACTGCATGTGATGTGAACTGTCCCTTAGGCAAATTTCAGGCGTTTTAGCGCAAAAAATCGTGTATTTAAAGCTCCTGAAAACTGCCTCTCATGCCTCCCCAGTGTAAAAGCCTGAGCTCTCACACCGGAGCGGTGCACTTGTGGGACGAAAAAAAAAAAAAAAGGTCCTGCAAGCAGCATCTTTGGGGCGATTTACTCTGCTCCTCCACCGCCCCTGCCCATTGAAATTAATGGGCAGCATTGTAACACAGGCAGATGTGGCGTCGCACGGATGAGGCCAGTGCTATTGCCGGCAAATGCCGCCATTCACCTGAACAGGGTTGTATTGCAGCTGTGTGTGATGCATAAAGTTGCGACACCGCGGCGTGTGTTTTTTGGGAGGAAAAACTTGCGGTGAGGGGGACTTTTTTTTTTTAGAGGGGTGTGGGAGGTCGCCTCTTCACCACCTGTCAAACGCCCTCTTAGATTAAAGCTTACCTGTAGGTGCGACAAATATCTCCTAAACCTACACGGTTTAGGAGATATTTGCAATGTCCCCGAATGATGCCTTCTAATGCGCATGCGCCGTCTTGAAAGGGCACGTTGTGCTGTTTCAAGCTGGGGTTATGCAGTGACTGCCAGGTCCCTCACACATGCGCGAGAGTGACATCATGCAACTCTGGACAGTCACAGAGCTGGAGTTTGCGGCCCAGGAAGGAAAAGGGGTGAAGAATGGACACTCACTGCCAGCGAGGAAGACGGGGACAACGCAAGCTTCTTCTGCAGGTAAGTTTTACATAATGGGCTACTATGTGGTGCATAGGAGCTCATTATGCTTTCCCTTTTCAGGAAAACAAAGAGGAAGTAAAATAAGGGACATATTTTTTTTATTGGCAAATGGTAAACAATATTATACGCAAATTTTCCTCAAATTATATATGCAGTCAGGGGTGTAGTGTGGGGTTGTCAGCGCCCAGGACAAGGCAAGAAATTTGCACCCCCTGCCAGACTTTTAGCACTTCCTAAGTCCCTTCCACTAGTACAGTAGTACTGACCAACTTGATTCCTACACTAACCTACCTGCTTCCTACACTGACCTACCGGATTCCAACACTGATTCCTACACTGACCTACCGGATTCCAACACTGATGCCTACACTGACCTACCTGATGCCTACACTGACCGCTGCACTGACCTTCCTGAGTTCGATACTGACCACTACACTAACCTACCAGATTACTACACTGACCACTACACTAACCTATTGGATTCCTACACTGATCTACTTGATCTCTACACGGAGACCACTACAATAACCTACCTGATCCCTACACTGACCACTACACTAACCTACCTGATCCCTACACTGACCACTACACTAACCTACCTGATCCCTACACTGACCACTACACTAACCTACCTGATCCCTACACTGACCACTACACTGACACCTACCTGAGTTCTATACTGGCGACTACAATGACCTACCCGATTCCTGCACTACACCCACACAAAAACAGTGTAGATCAGTTGATTTTGCTCACCTCTCCATGGCCTTTGTGATAATCTATAGGAGCAGGTCCCCAGCACCAGGAACTGCTCCCAACACACCCAGTCGCTCCTCAGTATCCCCTGCCAAGAGCTTCTCCATTAGCTGCCATATGCTCTGCACCGCCCTTCCCGTTCTCACACACATACACACACATGGCCACCTGTCCCAGGGGGATCATGAGGGACAGGCTGGATTACAGGAGTTCCTGGGGGGGGGGGCACAGTAATGATTTTGTGTCCCCCAAAATGTTGCACCCAGGGTGACATTTTGGGGGATGCCACTGCAATCTGGGGACAAATCTGGGGACTGGCTGGCTCTGAGGACAGTGTGCTCAATCTGGGGTCTGTCCCCAGAAACCGGGGATGTCTGGTCACCCTAAAGTAAAACCAATTAGGGTTTACTTCCTATTTATAAGTGTTCCACCATAGATGACTCTCCAAGGGGGCAACACAAATGTAAGTGAGCCCTTCGCCTCTCCCCTGAGACCTAGATATCCCCCTCCATGGTGCTCCGCCACCATCCCTCTAGCTCTAGGGGTGTCACCTCGTCCCTTTAATCCAGGACACATATGAATTGCACAGGTTCTGTGGCAAATATAATGCAGATAAGGAACCAAGTGACTTTAAGTAGCCACAGAACCTGTGTAATTAATATGAATCCCACCACAACCCAAACGCCTATCCCTCCTAGGAGAGGATCTGTAATACACTCCCCACGTTTTTAATAGAAGCCCTTTATTTGTGATCTCTGTACTTTACTACTACATCATAAATCCCACCACAGGGATCAGAAGGCGCTTCTGTGGGCGCTCTAAATGATGTCACCACAACCGCGGCTTCTAATTGGACGGAGCGCTCCATGTGTGGCGGAAGTATAGCTAGAGGCGGGGCTAGTCCGACACGTGGGGCGGAAGGATACGCTCGAGTGACCTCCGTGATTGGCGGGCGTGATGTGGCTCCTTTCTGTTGGTTGGTAAATAGAAACCTCGTTTTTGCGTGACGTATAAAGAGCGCGACCGGCATTCCAAACAGGTAAACAGAGCTATAAATTGTCCTGTGCATGGATTATCAGTAAGGGGACAGAGGGGTCACTCATATTCATAGACTCTGTGTGCATGGGGACATGGCGAATTATGCAGACTATACTCTAGGCAGAGGTGTACAGACAGGTGGTGGGTCATGCATTGCTGTTGTTACCAGAGGTAACCACAGCAGAGCATCACTGTTTCAAGGGCACACATACTATACATAGATCAACCTGAATTCCACACATGTGTTTGTTACATTGTTGCAGGCTGGACCAATATAACAATGCAAAAAAAAGAACATACCTGGAATTCCTATTTACCCTGTTGTTGCCCATGTAACACATCTGTGGGGTGGCATTTAAAAGCCATGTGCCGCAAATGTGTGTTGCTGGGCTCCCTACACGCTCCTGTCACAGAGACTGAGCTATCAAAGATAGCTCGCTGTCCAAACGAACAATCGGTAGCTGGCAGGATTGTCTCCTGATCTGGTGGCCACTGTCACAGCCAATCCCAGTGGTCACATGATCATCAATTCTTCCCATCCCCCGGGCATTTGGAACTTTTTAAAGGGACAGGTGGGAAGAGGTTAAATATATATTTTTATGTATTCGATTATATGATACCACATACCTAATATGTTTAGAATGAAGCAGAATGCAAAACGGATGGAGGGTTATAACCTTTGTCACATTTTTTATTATTTTTTTGCTGTCTTTTTCCCATTGGGGAGATAAATTGTTAATGCGCCCCCTGTATAATGTAAGCTCCCATCTTGAGTGTGGGCATCTGAGCCCACTCAGAGTTTCTTCCTGGATATGGTGCAGCTGACTACCCAGCATGCACCTTTCGATCTTGTGAATGAGCACTGAGAACAAAGCGCAGCGCACTCTGTGTATTGCGGGTTGCCATAGCAGTGGCAGGAATAGGGTGTAAGTGTCCAGTATTGAAGGCGTATAATGCACCCGTCTATCATAGCGCTCCCTGAAGGGAGAGAGGTGTGGGGGGGGTGCCAGCCAGTCAGTCAGGAGAATGGCAGAGGTGAAATCCTCCATGATCCTTTAATGAATTATAATTGCTGGAATATGGAGAGCTCAGTACCTCCTCACCCCCGCCGCCCCCCCCCCCCCCTCAGCCTGCCATCACCCCCCTGACCCCCATTTAGCGGCTTCTCCGGGTGGTCAGAGGCTGTCATGACTACTTCCGGAGCAGGGTCCCCCCTGGAAGCCGAGTCACCCGCCCTTTCCCAACAGCCATCCATAGACGGGAGGAGGCTGCGGGACAGGAAGTTCCCGTCTTGTTGTTATGGCAACCTGTCGGTCAATTTGTCCATTGACTGCTGAGATTGATGACCCTGAGCTCTGGTTCACATTGGTAGGATTTGACATGCGGTTTTTGACATGTCAAATCACATGTGAAATTGGTGGCAATGGTCCCGTTCTAATTGGTGCGATGTCGCACCGATTTCAAAAAGTAGTTTCTGTACTACTTTTTGAGATATTTTTTTTTTTTTTTTTCGGGACGCAATTTACATTGACATCTGTGCAGAGACCTGCAAGATGTCTCTGAAATCTGGACCGACGTGCGGGAGTGGAATCGTGCGAGTTCAGCAGACTTCTTACGGCTTCATTCCAGCAGCCCAGTGTGAACCTGGGCTTATATCCCAGGAGCAAACGGATGGGAAGATATGATGTACCCCACCATGGCGAGGTAGGACGGAAGTGGTGGTTTTCATTAACCCTACAGGTACTAAACCTTAAAAAAAAAAAAAAAATTCTAATCGCAATCAGCAACAACGGAGGCTGAAGTAAAAAAATAAGGTGTAACTCCACTTTAATCGGAGGTCACAAAACACATATTGACCCTCACATTGCAGCTGGAGTAGTAAAGGATCAAAGCATAAATGGAACATTCAGATTATAATAAGCTTCTCAAGTCTATAACATGTACTAAAATATAACTTACTAGAGGTATAGGTAGGTGGCCACAGAGGAAAGATGGAACGAGAAATCATTCTTTTGCCACTTTGACCGCCCACCCAAGAACAGTCAACTCCCACAATGCTCCAACAGAGGGACCAACAAAATATCAGCAAAGCCGACCACCACCAGAAAAAAGAGCTGACAGCTTTATTAACAACACCATTAGATGACTAACAAGGTCTTTGCCCACCTTCTTCTTTTCTCTCAGGTATCCCTCAGCTCTCAGTATCATGGTTTTACTGCCACCCAGCTTGACGGAGGAGGAGGAGTCTCTGCAGCGGAAGTATGCCAAGCTGAAAAAGAAGGTTTGTTAAATCCGATGAGAAAAAAAAAGTCTGAGGGATATTGTGACGGCATAATGTAATATTTCCAAAGGGTTCAGTTAGTGATAAAAGATTGATCCAATAAAAACTCGGATGTTTTTAGTGTTAATACCCATATACTTACGGACTGTAACTAATTTCTTGCTTGATGAATGCCTTAAAGTGATTGTAAAGGCAGAATTTTTTTTTTATCGTAATGCATTCTATGCATTAAAGTGGATGTAAACCCTCACATATACCCAGAGAAGTGAACAGCTTCAGATGATACACAGTTCCGCTTTAAAGTACCATTCAGCTCCAGTTTCTAAATTTTGAACACAGGTCCTAATAAGAGTGTTGATAACCACTTGTCTACCGCGGCGAGACAAAGACCCTCTCGTTCTTAGGCGGACGCCATATGACATCACGCCTTTCTGAGCCACTAGGGGGCGCGCCGCATCACTGGGAAGCCGATGCGGCCGCAATGTCCACCGAGCACCCGTGATTGCCCAGTAAGCCCCCTTTCACACTGAGGAGTTTTTCAGGCAGTCCAGCGCTAAAAATAGCGCTGCTATACCGCCTGAAAAACTCTTTCACTACCTACTCAATGTGAAAGCCTGATGGCTTTCACACTGAGGCGATGCGCTGGCGGGAGAGAAAAAAATCTCCTGTCAGCAGCATCTTTGGAGCGGTGAGAGGAGCGGCGGATATACCGCTCCTTCCCATTTAAAACAATGGAAAACCGCGGCAATACCGCCCGCAATGCGCCTCTGCAGAGGCACATTGCAGGCGGTATTAACCCTTTATCGGCCGCAAGTGGGAGTTAATACCGCACCGCTAGTGGCCGAATCCCGCGGTGAATCCGACGGTATATCGCCGCTATACCGCCACCGCGCCTCCTGCCCCAGTCTGAAAGGGGCCTAACATTAATACATTTCTACAGTAATCAGTGCATTTTTATAGCACTGATCGCTGTATAAATGTGAATGGTCCTAAAAATGTGCCAAAAGTGTTCGATGTGTCCGCCGCAATATCGCAGTCATAATAAAAATTAGCTGATCGCCGCCATTACTAGTAAAGAAATAAATAATAAAAATGCTATAAATCTATCCCCTATTTTATAGCCGCTATAACGTGCGCGAAAACCAATCAATATACATTGCCCCCCCCCCCCTTCTCGGCTCGATTGAAATTCTTGGGTTTATTACCACTTTAAGCCCAGACACAAAAAATTACCAATGACATTTTCAGGAGGAGTTCAGTAGCTTGGCATTCAATTTTATCCAAAAGGTGTTCAGCAGAGTTGAGGTCAGGGCTCTGTGCAGAACACTTGAGGGTCCTCCATGGCAAACTCATCAAGGCATGTCTTTATGGTGCTGGATTTGTACACAGGGGCACAGTCACACTGGAACAGAACGTGACCTTCCCCAAACAGTTGTCACTAGGTTGGAAGCTCACAATTATCTGAACTGTCTCTGTATGCTGAAGCATTAACAGTACCCTTCACTGGAAACACCTGAACTCAATAGTTTGGAGAGGTGTCCACATTTGGTTTTATGCCGCGTACACACGATCGGAAATTTCGGCAAGAAAACCGTGGATTTTTTTCGGACGGAATTTTGGCTCAAACTTGTGTTGCATACACACAGTCACACCAAATTCCAGCAGTCAAGAACGCAGTGACGTACAACACTACGACGAGACGAGAAAAAGTTCAATGATTCCGAGCATGCATGTTTTTTTTTGCGCATCAGAATTGCATACAGACGATCGGAATTTCTGACAAGAACTTTTCCTGTCGGAAAATTTTGAGAACCAGCTATTTGCTGTGGCAAATTCAGACAGAAAAAGTCTGATGGAGCCTACACAGGATCGGAATTTCCAAACAAAAGCTCACGTCAAGCATTTCTTGTCAGAAATTCCGACCGTGGGTACGCCGCATAATAGTGTGTTTGAAGGTGGAATTACATTTTCGTTTTGGAATCCATATTGGCAAGTCTAATTCCGCGCATTGGTTAGAATCTGTCCATTTGTACTCATATGTGTCCTTTATATTACAGAAAAAAGCACTGCTTGCCTTGAAGAAACAGACATCCACGAATCAGACAGCCCAGGCCGGGATCAAAAGATGTGAGTTGTTTCATATTGTCTCCATGCTTTGTTTTTTATCCTAAGGCCTCATGCACACAGGGCAATAAAAATGCAGCTGTTAGAGGTTTTAAAAGCGCCGCAAATACGACGGTAAAAATAGCAACGTTTTCCTGCCGGTGCTAGGGGCAGCACAGTGTGAAAGGGCTCTAAACACATTTTAAAAACACAACTTTTTCCTTACCTGGAGCAAAGGTGTGCAGGGGAGGAAAAAAAAAACATCCTGCGTGCATGAGGCCTGAATCTTTGCATTTTTTAATTTCCTTCCTCTCTTCCTTAGCGATGTCTGACCAGCCAGCAGTGGATACGGCCACAGCTACAGAACAGGCTAAGATGCTGGTGAAGACTGGAGCCATTAGTGCAATCAAATCTGGGACCAAAAACAGTGGATTCAAGCGTTCCCGGACTCTGGAGGGCAAACTTAAGGTCGAAACTAGCAGTACATTAATATCTAACAGATACACCACCTGTGTGTTTTCTTTTGGTGCAACCTCCAGTAGATGCTGAGTACAGTGTGCATTGAGATGACTTCCAATGTTGGGTGGGGGGGGAGGGGGGGTGTAACATGCATTTACAAAAAAAAAAAAAAGCTGCCCCCCTCCCTTTAACGTTATGTTTTGCAAAGCTAATGGGCACTACACATTTGCTACCTCTGGGGCGGGGCAGGTAGATTCCTTGGCGCTATAATATGTGCGCCTTCCCTCTGTTCTCTTACCATTGCTCTCTGTATCCTCATTAAATTATATTGGATCCCAGTGCTGTGCCTCTGTTTGGATTTGGTTTGTCTAGAAGATATACATTTTTATTCTCTCCTTCTTGATTCTAGGACCCTGATAAAGGCCCAGCTCCAACTTTCCAGCCCTTCCAACGAAGTGTCTCTTCTGAGGAGGACCAGACCGAGGTAACTCGCCAATCAGATACTTGTCTGTCTTGTGCATACTTCACTAAAAGGTGAAAGCTGGGGTGTGGTTGCTGCAGGAAACCATTTTCTATCTCAGTTATCATTTTTTTTTTTTTTAACAATAAGTTATTTGTTTATATAACTTTTTTTTCCCTGTCCAGGCCTCACGACGTACCCAGAGGAAGTCACTTTATGAGAGGTGAGGCTGGTTTTGTTTTGTCTTGTCTTCTATTGCTATGTCACTTGTTTCATCAATGCCTTGTGTATTCCAATATCTGTATCCTGTGTAAGCTGGGGATAGGTAGCGGGTACAAAAGCTCCCTGGGATGAGCCGGCACAGATACCAAAGTCCATAGGATAAGTGAACAACAGTGGGATTTTTATTGGTGCTATACAAGGTCTATTTACAGGTGCTGTACAGTGTGCAGAAAACAAAACAAACAAAAGTAGTTTAAACAAACACCTAGCCGTGTCTCGGCTCTAACTACACGATATGTAGGCCCTAACTACTAAGCTAAACAAGCCTACCGCTTGTTAGCTCAAAACACAAACTGCTCACCAGTCTTTTAACAACCTCCTTGCTCCTACAGATCCACACTATCTGTTTCCCAGGACAGAGCAATGGCTGTTAGCTCAGGTGAGCTTAAATTGGCCTGGGGGAGAGGGCCAACACCTGACCTGGATCAGGGATCAGAGATCCCTGAACGTGTAAGAGAGGAGCCTGGGAGAGGTATAAACCCCGAACTGGACTTTCCCAGGCTCTCTCTGGGACGCTCTGCTACACCTGTTAAAGGGGGGTTCCACCCGTGATTTTTTTTCTTTTTTTTTTTTTAAAGTCAGCAGCTACAAACACTGTAGCTGCTGACTTTTAATAAGGACACTTACCTGTCTTACTCGCCCGCGATGTCAGTCCCTTCCCGAGGCTGATCGCACAATCCTAGCAGCTCCCGGCGCTGCCATCATCAGCAAGGGAAACAGGCAGTGGAGTCGTGCAGCTTCATTGCCCGTTTCCTACAGCGCATTTGTAAGTGAATTTCTTTGTGAATGGGCCGGCTGTTCTCTGGGATACACACAGTTCCCAGAAGACACTGTGACTAGGATGGAGGAAGAAGTGGACCATCGTGGACGATGAAGAGGCAGATTACGCATTGACCAGAAATAGCGGTTGCTATGCAGAAGTATAAAAAAAAAAGATATTTAATTTTTTTTTTTTTTTTATTTTTTTTTAGGATTTTTGGTTAAAAAAAAAAAATAATTCAGGGTGGAACTCCACTTTAAGTGTAACGCCCTCCACACACACAAGCTTTTTTGCCTTTGGAAAAACCATCCGTTCCGCTCAAGCTTGTCTTGCATACACACAGTCACACAAAAGTTTGATGAACTTTTGACTGCCAAGAACGCGGTGAGGTAAAAGACTACGACGAGCCAAGAAAATTATGTTCTATGCTTCTGAGCATGCGTTGGAATCTGTACACGTGATAGGAAATTGTGATCAGATTTATTTTCTGACGGGGGAAAAAAAAGAAAACCTGCGCTCTATCTTTTTCCAGCAGTTTTTCTGTTGGAAAAAGTCTGATGGAGCATACACACGGTCGGGATTCCCGACCAAAAGCTCTATCAGAGTTTTCCCAACGGGAAAAAAAAACATGTGTACGGGGCATAACTCTGTGTGAAAATGGTGCCGACAATGTGACAAAGCTGCTGCCACTATATAGCGTATCCATTGGCTTCTAAATAAATGATGAACAGTGGGTATTGTTGTGCTGTCAATGAAGTGAAAATAATACTGTGTATTCCTATAAGGCTCCATTCACATCTAAGCGTTTTGTCGCCTGAAGCCCGACGCTGCAGCAGCCTGTGATACGCTGGAGGGGCGAATTTACATTGACGGCTATGGAGATGGTTCACATCTCTACGCCAAACGCTGATACGCCTGAAGCCCTCCAGCAAAAAAACAATAGGCGTTTTGTCGCCGCAGATCGCGGGGACAAAACGCCTATTGCATGTCGCCCGAATAAGCCGCTGCCGCCGACGCCTAGGTCTGAATGGAGCCTAAGTGATTCCTATATCTCTCAAAGGTAGAAACAAACATACAATACATATCAATGGTTGACCATGAACAAAAAACAATATATCCATAAAACTAACAATGCAGAGAGAAAATGAATAAACAATTATGATGATGTCTGTGCCATATTGTGATTATGTCTCAAGGATGGACATACATAGTTCTGCTCACGCCCCACGTGTTGCGTCACACCCGCTTGACTTCTCCAGGGCCTACATGAGTGTGATGTAGGGCGTGAGTGGAGGCATACCGATAGGAACGAGTTTGGTTCAATTATGATGATGTCTGTGCCATATTGTGCTTATGTCTCAAGGATGGCTATCCATAGTTCCGTGCACATATAGAATTGATGACATTAAAGCAAAACGTATATCTTCTTCAGTGAACCAGTCCTTAATTATTTATATAATTGTGCTTGATGTATCCTTTCACCATTGAAATATATAAGGTAATTTAATCCACTCCTTCCCGTGTCACCTCTGTGTTCTCTAACCTCTCACCTCCAGATATTCTTGGTAACAGCATAAAAAGAAATCCCTCCCAGGTGCTGTAATGCATTAAGGTCGCCTCTGGCGGTCCTTTATAGATTCCTCCAATATTCTGCTCCCTGTCAGGATGGTATAGGGCAGTGGTCTCCAAACTGCGGCCCCGGGGCCAGATGTGGCCATTTGCTTGATTTTATCCGGCCCTTGGGGTGCTTTTTTTTATTCATTGGCACCAATGATGGGGCAGAATTTCTCCCAATGATGGGAGATTTTGTACTCATGGTGGCCACAGTCCGGCCCCTTTAAAGTCTGGAGGACAGCAATCCGGCCCTTTGTTTAGAAAATTTAGAGATCCCTGGTATAGGGTGTAAGGAGAGGAGCACCAATATCCTCTCAATGGGGATGTGTAATAAAGAATACTCTCGTAGTGTGTCCAACAGGTTTATTTTAAAAATAAAAGCTTAGACTTGCATTTAAAAGCCAAAAACCGGCATAACATCCATGAGTACCGAACTCGTTCCCATTGTAAAACATCACTTCTGGTATGCCTCCACTCATGCCCTATGCGTTGCGTCACGCACACGTAGCCCCTGAAGAAGTCACGTGGGCGTTTGAAAAGGCATCTGCCATATACCTATGCTGAAAAGTTCCTTAATACATACATTTTTGTGTATGGTTGTGTGTACGCTGGGGCAGCATTATTTGCCAGTTACATATGCAGGCTCTTCTTCCTGCTATCAATTTTCCTCTCTTAGCTTTGTAAGCTCCAGTGAGCGATTGCGAGACCCTGAAAGAGAGCTGGAGGATCGAGAGAGTGACAAAGACACTCGACGTGGAGATAGAGAGTCATTTGACAGAGAACGAGACCGCGGCAGAGATCGGGAGCGCGAAAGAGACAGGGAGCGCGAAAGAGAAAGAGACCGCAGTGATAGAGATCCCTTAAAAGAGCGGGATCGAGAGAGAGAATTCCATAGAAGTGAGTAAAATATGTAAATACACTTTCTGCTTGTAATTGCCTAAAAGTCAGGCTTACTGGTATCGCACGTTTTTATCTGTAGTTTTCTTGTATGTCTTCACCTTCATTTATTTTTTGTCAAATATATTCGGTTCTCTTTGTTTTTCATCCTCCTTCTCATAAATGCTGTTTTATCCTGTTGCTGCAGCAAGTCATATGTGCAACTTCAGCTTTAACGGCCACTCGCTGTGCAAATGTGTCGCTGCATGGTCGATGTTTCTCTGCTGAGAATGCCCTAATTTCTTGCTTTATGTCCGCTTTTTCATCCATCCGTGTACGAATGACAAAGGGACATACATTGGTCCCTATGAGATTGCGAGGGTCAGCAGAACGAATTATACTCGCAACCCAAGGCTTTACTGTATAAGTAGCCTAAAGGGTGTTTTTTATAGAAATATAGGTATTTAAATAGCTGATTTTTCCTGAAATTCTAGCTGATAGGTCTCAAAATGTATGCAGATTAGAAAATTTAAATGTTTGACCTGTATGATTTTTTTCCAGTCTTTGCCTCAAATGTAAAAAAAAATTAAAAAAAATAAAAAATAAAAAAAATTAGATCGGCATGCCAGGTAGTGTTTTTAGAAAAAGTCAGGGATAGCAGCCTACAATCCTCTCGGTACAGATTTAGAAAAATGAAGACAAAGCTATAGGTCAGGACTTGAAAGTCTTCAGATCCCATCTGTGGCAGACATATCAGTTCCAGCATGCTGAAACTTGTAGTACCTGCACAGATGACTTGCAGCAAGCTGCTTCTGCCCACATTACTCATATCTACATATCCTTCAATATTTTTTAGGGTCAGATACTTTCTCAGACCGCCGGGGTCCCAGAAAAGGAAACACGGTATATGTTCACGGTGTCGGCATGAAGAAGCAGATGCTCACAGACGCCTTCTCTAAATTTGGGAAAATTATCGACCTTGCCATGGACGATCAACGAAAGTAAGAAAACACTAGGGAAATATTTGGGAGGGGTGTGGCCATAACTTATGCAAATAAATGTAACGTTGTATCTTGTACACAGGTGTGCCTTTGTTACATTTGACAAGATGGAATCTGCAGATCAGGCCATACAAGAGGTAAGAGCTGGACAGGGTTTTGGTTGTTTGTCATTGGACGCCCCTTCAGTCAATATACGTGATTTTGCGGATCTCCAGTTTCAGAATGGGTATTGTTTAATGTTAAAGGGGTTGTAAAGGTAAAAATAATTTTCCCCTAAATAGCTTCCTTTACCTTAGTGCAGTCCTCCTTCACTTACCTCATCCTTCCATTTTGCTTTTAAATGTCCTGAGAAATCCTCACTTCCTGTTCTCCTGTCTGTAACTCCACACAGTAATGTGAGGTTTTCTCCCTGGTGTGGAGTGTCGTGCTAGCCCCCTCCCTTGGACTACAGGAGAGTCAGGACACTCTCTACGTTGCAGATAGAGAAAGGAGCTGTGTGTTAGTAGGCGTCCTGACACTCCTGTAGTCCAAGGGACACTCCACACCAGGGAGAAAGCCTTGCATTACTGTGTGGAGTTACAGACAGAAGAACAGGAAGTGAGGATTTCTCAGGAGAAATAAGGACATTTAAAAGCAAAATGGAAAGATGAGGTAAGTGAAGGAGGACTGCACTAAGGGAAAGGAAGCTATTTAGGGAAACACTTTTTTTTATCTTTACAACCCCTTTAAAGAGGAGGTTCCCTTCAAAAAGGAAAAAAAAAAACACTGTAGCTGCTGACTTTTAATAAGGACACTTACCTGTCCTAGCCGCCAACGATGTCGGCCCCCGCTGAGGCCGATCCTGGCAGCTCCAGGTGCCGCCATCCACAGTAAGGGAAACAGGCAGCGAAGCCATGCGGCTTTACTGCCCGTTTCCTACTGCACATGCGCGAGCAGCGCGGCGCTTTGTGAATGGGCCGGCTGCTCTCTGGGATACACACAGTCACAAGAAGACACTGAGTGTAGGAGGAGGAAGAGAATCCACCGCGGAGGATGAAGAGGCAGATTCGACACTTCCGCATAGCAACAGCTATTTAGGGTAAGTAAAACACTTTTTTTGGTGGAATTTTTTTTTTTCAGGTGGGAACTCCACTTTAAAGTCATGAATGAATATGTATCCCAGACCTGGTCAGAACCTGTTGACTATAGATTTGGATGGTACAATTTTTGCCCTATAAATACAAAATTCTTCACAAAAAAAGCACATGTATAAGTAGTTGAAGGATATCCTATCATGTGTATTTGGGACTTTTTTTCAAAAGAGCAACAATATTTATAGGAAAAATAGAAACTTTAGCTCTCATACAAAGATTCTGATCAGTAAAAATTGACCACTTAGGCCGCATACACCCGATCGGTCCAACCCGATGAGAATGGTCCGACGGACCATTTTCATCGGGTCACTGCTGAAGTGGTCTGATGGTCTGATGTGTGTACACACCATCAGTCCACAATCCGATCGTGTCAAAACACGGTGACGTAAAACACAACGATGTGCTGAAAAAACGAAGTTCAATGCTTCCAAGCATGCGTCAACTTGATTCTGAGCATGCGCAGGTTTTTGAACCAATGCTTTTGCGTACGATCGGTTTAAACCGATGGTCAGGCGTCCATCAGTCCCATTTTAAAGCAAGTTTTAAAACTTTGGTCCGAAGGATGAAAGACCGATGGCCCGTACACACGGTCGGTTTGGAATGATGAAACTGGACTTCTGTCCATTTTCATCGGGTTGGACCGATCGTGTGTACGCGGCCTTAGACTTAAAGTGTAAACCTGATTCATGAAATCTGAGCTGGGCACTTATATCTGCAGTGTTTTGTTATATCTCTTCAAAGAGCTAAGTCTCGTAGCTCTCTCCTGAACCATTCCTGACAAATTCTCTGACACATCAGATGATAGCAGCCTGGAATTTCTGTATGGGGAGGTTGCTAAAATAGATTAGCAGTAAGGATGAGCTCCGGCGTGTTCGCACACCCCACGTGCAGAGCCCGCCAGAAAGTTGGCACTAATCACAGGCAGGGAGAATTTTTTCGATCTCTACAACCACGCATCGGGACAATGTCTCACTGCCTGTGATCAATGCAGCGCAGTGGCAACTTCCTGGCGGGCTCTGCACGTGGGGTGAGTGAACACGCCAAAGCTCTTCCTTATTAGCAGGGAGCTGGCCCTGTTACAAAACGCCTCTAATGTATGCCCAGACATCACACTCTGTGTTAAACAGGAAGAGAAAATCTCCTAACACAATCTCAACTTTCTAAACCAGGGTTCCTCAAACTACAGCCCTTCAGCTGTTGTAGAACTACACATCCCATAAGGCATTGTAACACACAGAAAATTCACAGACATGACTAGGCAATTAGGCATGATGGGAATATTAGTTCCTGAACAACTGGAGGGCCGTAGTTTGAAGACCCATGTTCTAAACGATATATGAATGTGAAGACAGCAGATAGGGATGTAAAACTTATGTAGGGAGATTTGGTTCATCTCTGTGTATCATCTGAGGCTGTTCACTTCACTTCACTGGATATATGAAGGCTTTACATCCACTTTAAAAACAAAAAAGCAGAAAACAAAGAAAGGGATGCATTGTAAAAGACTTGTATATTGACAGTTACACCCAAAATGTCACACAAGGAAGTCCCCAAGAACATAAAGGTAAGTCAAATACTGTGGGAATTGTTTAGTCAGAATTTCCAAAGAACTTTAATCATTGTAATTTGTGATATCAGAGAGTAAATATATAATGGTGGCACTTGATAGAAAAATTTCAATATTTTGCATATCTGACAAATAAAACAGTGTTTATCAATTGCAAGCAATATAAATTTGTATTGCTGTGCCAGAATTAGATATATAAATAAAATTAGGAACATTAAATACATATTTAATGTCCCCCCAGACCTTTTGAGTCTGGTATGGATATTAAGGCGACACCCGACAAAAAAAAAGAAAAAAAAATAAGATACATAGACCCTTATCCGAGCATGCAACCCAGAAGGCTAGAAGGGGGGGGGGGGGGGGCTGGACAAGCCAGCACCGCAAACTGAACTATACAAGGCCACATGGCCTCAACATGGGGGGTGGTCCCAATGGTGATGGGAACAAGGGCTTCTTCCCCACAACCCTGGGCTGTGGGTGTTGGGGTCTGCAGGCAGGGGACTTATCGGAATCTGGAAGCCCCTCTGTTACAAAAAACAAAGAGACATCTTTATTAAAAATGTAGAATGTCCTCTGTCGGAACTCCAACATATCTTCTTCCTCTGGTGAGGTCTTCTCCCTCTGCTAATGTCTTCTTCCTTCACTGATGTTTTTTGAGGGGGGGGGGGGGGAGTGGGTACCTAGTTTTGACAGTTCTCCTCTCCCCCTCCCTCCCTGCAATCTTCTAGAACATGTCACAGGCCCCAGAAGATTGTCCGATTATTCAGGAGGTGCAGCGACTCACACATGCACAGTGCGCACCCGGCTGTGAGGACACAATTTGTTACAACCAGGTGCCCACAGTTGTAATGCCGGGAAGATGAGGGGTAGAGAATCGAGGGTTCAGACGGCCACATCGCTGGATCCTGGGAGAGGTGAGTGTTTGTTTATTTAAAGTCAGCAGATACACTTTTTGTAGCTGCTAACTTTTAATAAACACAAAAACTACTAGAACACCTCTTTAACCACTTAAAGTGGAGGTTCACCCAAAAATCAACTTTCTGACATTAGATCCAGCATACTGCTAACATCTGCAGTGTCACTTTGGGTATTTTTGGAAGGCGTGACACGCCTTAGCAGCCCGTCAATCAACTCCTCTTGGCTTAGGAACACCCATTCCCCGCAGGATTCCCCGCTCAGAGCCGGATAACAACGGCTCATAAAACGATAAGTACAAAAAAAAAACCAGCATACTGCAGATGTTAGCAGTATGCTGGATCTAATGTCAGAAAGTTGATTTTTTGGGTGAACCTCCGCTTTAAGGACCCGCTCATGTACATATACGTCCTTTTTTTAAAGATGGACATCTCGGTAACGGCAGCAGCTGCTGCCACAACCGAGATATCTATCTTTACTGTGAGCGGTCCTGTAAATGATGAGGGTGGTCTCCGGCGGATTCGCCGCAAGAGCTTGCGTGCAGAACCAAACGCATACGTGAGTAGCGCCCGCATATGAAAACGGTGTTCAGGGGGGGCGTGGCTTGGACATGGCCGAGTAGAGTCGCGTGAGAGAGAAGCTCCCGGCCACCTTCTACCTTCCCGGACACTTCTAGCTCTAATTTCTGCAGTATGCTCTCAGCCAAGAGACGGACAACTAAAAGGAACAAAAAGAAACTTAGCCCGACCACACCAGCCCCGCTTACGGGTGATATTCAGAGACTTTTTAGGCTCTCACAATCCAGGTCCCCGGAATTCAAGATGGCGGAACCTCGTGTGCCCCAACCTCAACGAGTGGAACTGGCGGGGACGGCGTCCCCGGAGAGCTCTCGGAGCCCGGTGCTCTGCCCTGGCTCCCCGGCACCTTCATCTGCTGACCCGTGGAGTGAGAGACCAGTGCCACCAACGTACAGAGCGGATCCTGAATTGCTGGCCATTTTACAGGCACTCCCCACAAAGACGGACATCGAGTCCCTGGTCGGCCGAGTAGAGGCTGCGCACAGGAAAGAGATCCAGACGATGAAGCAGGAGGTGCAGGCCCTAAGCGCTAGACTGACAACTGGGGAATCCTCCCTGTCCTCGCTAGATATGAGACTGACAGCTTTAGAGTCCTCATGCAGCACCCAGGCCGAGTCGGCAGTGGAACTACAGCTCCGCATGGAGGAAATTGAGGACCGGAGCAGACGGAACAATCTACGGATCCGCGGCCTTCCGGAGGCCACGGGCCCTGTGGACTTACCGGCCACTGTGATCGACATCTTCAGAAAGGTAGCTGGGGATCACTTGCCGGAGCGGGTGGAGCTTGACCGCGTACACAGAGCGCTGGGTCCCCGCTCGTCTGATCCGGCGAGACCCCGGGACCTGATCAGCTGGCTCCACCACTACTCCCACAAAGAAGCCGTTGCCCGTGGAGCCTGGGAAGCCGGCGACCTGGAATTTGATGGGGCATCCGTGAAGATCCTGCCTGACCTCTCCAGGGCAACGCTGCAACGCCGCGTTATCCTGAGGCCGCTCCTGGACCTGGCCAGGAGATGCAATGCCACCTACCGCTGGGGATTCCCCCTGTCTGTCACGTTCACTAGAAACCAGAGATCGTTCACCCTGCGCTCACCGGATGCCCTGCCGGCGCTGTTTGTCTTCCAAGAAACGGAGCCCATTGACACGCCGGACTGGCTATGTTACCTGCCGCGTTCCCAGGGACGTCCGGGCCCCGTGAGATCACGCGCCGACCTGTTACCGAGACCGCAGGGGAGCAGGCGCCGCCAGCGCACTGTTTCACAAGAAGATCATAGGGAGGCGTGAGTACTTGCCGTAAGGCTCTGATACCTGATGTTGCTGCACCCCCGTCCTCTGATGTTGCCCACCTTCACTGTGTTGCCCGCTGTGTTACGCACCCCCTGACCCCTGGCACGTTCGACGAGTCCCTGGCCCTGTTTCCTTGCCTGCCCCTATGTGTTGGCGATTATCCCTGGGTCCCGCGCGGCTGGCGGTTCGCCCCCCTTGGAGTCTCTGTGGTTACACATTGGGCCCCCCACTGGATCTCGGGATCGACCAGACTGATAGCCTAGCCCCCTTGCCCAGCGAACCACCCGTACCCTGACTGTCTGCTGCGGGTGGACTGTGCGCTCATTTCAGACGCTCCGCATTGTGTGCTCTGTCCTCCTGCCCTAAGTCCCAGAGTCCCAAACTGATGTAGGGGGGAGGGGTATGGGGGTTGGAGACACCGCGCATCCCCGCCGTGCTATTACTTTGGGGGTGGGGGTCCTGCCGGAGGGGGAGACCCATCTTGCCTCCAAGAGATGGGGTGGAGACCTTGTCTCTCTGGAGACTTTGCCGAGGGAGGTGGGGGGCCACCGAGGGATTCTGGCGGGTGGGGGTGTTTGTGGAGGCTGATGGGTTCTTGGTGTTGTAGGGGGGGTGGACCCCTGGTTCCGTGCGGGGTCCCCCCTCCTGCTGGTATGTATAGTTATATGTAAGTGCCTTTTGACTAGGGGGACGTTGCGCTCTGGGACAGGAGAGAGGGACTGGATGTTTATGTTTCTGCTTGTTTGATCCTCTCGGGGCTGGGGAGGTGAGCGGGTGACATGAAGATCCTTCTATTACATCTTAAGGAGGGGGGATATATTTCTATATGTAACGTATCGCCGCTGGGGTGCATTAATGTCTTTGATAAGGGGCTTTACTGTTGACTGTTCATTTTTTGTGGTTTACTGTTTTCTGTTCTCTCATTTGTGCTGGAGGGTGGATGGGAGGGATGGGAGGCCCGGGACCTCCTCCACTGGCTGTGGACCACCCCCTTCCCCCCCATTAGGCCCAGTATACACCCGGTATCCCGGGAGCGTGTACACTTCAAGTCTAGAGACTTGTACATTTAGCACTAGTTTTCCTTCCCCCCTTGTTTTTTTTTTTTTATTTAATTTTTTTTTTGGGTTTGTTTCATCTCTCTCCTCCCCCCCCTCCCTCTCTGTCCTTACTTTTCCCTCCCCCCGCCCTCTGTGGTGTATGTATATGTCCGTCTGTTTTGTTCTTCTTGTGTTGTGTTTCTATTTCTGTAAAGGCATGGCGGCCGACTCTATTAAAGTGGTGTCCCTCAACGCCAAGGGCTTGAATACTCCTGAGAAAAGACGTATGCTCCTTAATGACCTCAAGAGTCGTCGTGCGGACGTGGCCTTCATTCAGGAGACACACTTTAGGAATGATCGCCTCCCGTTTCTCCAAGGTAAGTCCTTTCCCTGGGCATACCACTCTACCAACCCGTCAGCTAAAACTAAAGGGGTCTCTATCTTGCTTTCTAGTGGGCTGCCTTGGCGCGCTCAGGCGGTCCTTCTGGACCCGGAGGGGCGGTTTGCGTTCCTTAAGGGAATGATAGGGGAGATTCAACTCACCTTTGCAACGTTGTATGCACCTAACGATCATCAGGACAGGTTCCTTCGTCTTACTGTGGACAAATTATTGGAGTTTAGAGAGGGCCAGCTGATATTGGGGGGGGACTTTAACATTCCGTTGAGCCCCTCGTCGGATACCTCCGCGGGCAACTCCTCCATCCCATCAGCAGTCAGGAAACGAGTGGCGCAGACTCTACACGGGGCTCAGTTGTTGGATGTGTGGCGCCTGCAGCATTCGGGAGAAAGAGATTACACTTTCTACTCCGCTCCGCATAAAGGGTACTCAAGGATCGACTTCTTCGTGATACCCCACGATCAGCTGCACTTAGTGAGCTCTACCTCTATAGGCCAGATCACCTGGTCAGACCACGCCCCTGTCTCCCTCACGTATACTCTCACTGACAGTCCCTCGCCCAGGGCTCGGTTTTGGCGTCTGAACGAGAGTCTCCTCCAGACACCAGAGGTTCTGGCGGATGTGACCATGGCGCTGACCCACTATTTTCAGGAAAACGACACTCCCGACTGCGACCCGGGCTCTCTATGGGAGGCCCATAAATCGGTCCTCCGTGGGACCCTCATTAGGCACGGCGCACGAATTAAGAGAGAGCGTAACAAACAACTTTCCGCCCTTCTCTCCAAATTAGCCTCTGTGGAGGCACGACATAAACATGCCCCCTCCCCGGCACTAGATGCTGAATTGAATTTACTGCGGACGCAAGTAACTGACCTATTATCTTTTAGAGCCAAGGCGGCATTGCAATTCTGTCGTAAGATGACGTATGAGTCAGGTGATAAGTGCGGAAGGGCTCTGGCCAGATCGGTTAAAGAGATGAAGTCTGCGGCCTACATCCCCCTGATTGTTGCCCCCGGGGACCGTAGAGCTACAACCCCAACACAAATAGCGGAGGAGTTTGGAGTTTTCTACTCCGCCCTCTATTACCTTCCGGATGCGCAGCCTAGCCAGATCGAGGTGGAGGACTATATCAATGCCTCCCAGATCCCGACGCTTCCTACGGAAGTAAGGGAGGAATTAGACGAGCCGATTACTTTGGAGGAACTGCAGGCAGCAGTAAGCTCCATGAAACAAGGCAAAGCCCCAGGCCCGGATGGGTACACCATCCAGTACTACAAGACCCTTTTTCCACTACTAGGCCCCAGGATGGTGACATTTTTTAATGTGCTGGGAGCGGGTGCTGCGTTCCCCAGAGACACCCTGAGAGCCCACATATCCCTGATTCATAAGGAGGGTAAGGACACAAGTCTGTGTGGGAGTTACAGACCTATTTCCCTTTTAAACACGGACTTGAAATTGTTCTCAAAAATCCTTGCAACTAGGTTGGCACGACATCTCCAAACTTTGATACACCTAGATCAGGTGGGGTTCATCCCGTGTAGGGAAGCAAGGGACAATACGGTCAAGGTCCTTAACCTACTGTAGGTGGCTAACAATACCAGGGCGCCCTGTGTATTTGTGGGCACAGACGCTGAAAAGGCTTTCGATCGGGTGGATTGGCCTTTTATGCTCTCGGTTCTCCGGCATGTCGGTCTAGGTGATGGGATGATGTGTTGGATCGGTAAGATATACTCACATCCTACAGCGCAAGTGAAAGCCAACGGGGTGCTCTCAGCCCCTTTCCCGATCGGGAATGGAACAAGACAGGGCTGCCCGCTGTCCCCTCTCCTCTTTGCCCTGTCGCTAGAACCATTCCTCTGCAAAGTCAGACTGAATCCAGACATTACCGGACTGCAAGTCGGCGACTCCCACTGTAAAATATCGGCCTATGCGGACGACCTTCTTTTCTCTCTGTCCAACCCGATGATTTCTTTGCCAAATCTTCTCAGGGAGTTTGGGGTATATGGAGCCCTCTCCCATTTGAAAATTAACCTCTCCAAGTCAGAAGCGATGGGGGTCGCGATCCCCTCCTACATGTTGGGGGCCTTGAAATCTAGCTTTCGTTTTAATTGGACCGACACTGCGCTAAAGTACCTAGGCACTCTCTTCCCACCCGACATAGCGGATACGTTCAACCTTAACTTTCCGCCCCTGTTGACCAGGATACGTATCCTCCTAGACAAATGGCACACAGGCATACACTCCTGGTTTGGCAAAACTACTTTAAACTACTTTACCTTATTCAGGCCCTGCCGGTCCAGATACCCCCCTCGTATTTCAGACGAGTCCAAGCTCTTTTCACCCGGTTTATCTGGGCACACAAAAAGCCCAGACTCAGTAAGACACAAATGACTCTCCCCAAAAGTAACGGCGGCTTAGCGGTATCGGACATCCGCCAGTATTACCTGGCCTCTCACCTGGGGCGAGTGGTGGACTGGAGGCGTAACGCCTCGGCCAAGCTTTGGGTACAAATCGAACAGTTTCAATCTCGAATACCTCTGAGGGGCGCCCTGTGGTGCTATAAAGACCTACCCCTTGAAGTCAGATCGCACCCACTCATAGGCACCTCTCTGAGGCACGGCCACCTGGCGGCCAACCAGGCGTCCCTCACGTCCAAGAACTCTCCGCTACTCCCCGTACTGGGCCATCCTAAGTTCGAACCGGGTCTTCATCCGGCAGAGTCTTGACCACGCAGCCAAGTTCATCACCAGCGGGAAGTGGCCTTCCATTTTGGAACTGACCGCGGAGACGGGACCCTTTCGACTACCCTTCTGGAAAGCGTTGAAATTACATCACTTTCTGCACTCTATTCCTGACCCCCAAGACTTTGCCCGTCCGCTGACCTCTTTTGAGGAACTATGCACGGGCTCGGACACGATAGCCCACATACTATCTCAAACGTATGCCCTACTAAACACTCCCAGGGAACAACCGCGCTTGCTCTGCCTGGTCCGATGGGAATCAGACCTAAACTGTACGTTCTCAGCTGTCCAAACGCAACGTATCGTACTCTTCGCTCTCAAATCCTCTTTGAGCACCAAGATCCAAGAGACAAATTTCAAACTGTTCTTCCGGTGGTATCTGACGCCGTCCAGACTACACAGATGCTTCCCGTCAGCGCCAAACTGTTGTTGGCGCTGCGGAGAGGAGGAGGGGTCGCTGATGCATATTTTCTGGTCCTGCCCCCGATTGAGAGATTTTTGGGGGGAGGTCCGTCGTATTACACAGACCTTTACGGAATATGTTATTCCGGATGAGGCCGCGTTTTTCCTCCTACACCATTCAAAGATTCCCGCCAAAACGTACCAGAAGTCACTGATACGTCACCTGCTTAATTCTGCAAAGGCATGTATACCCCTGTATTGGAAGCAGCAATCGCCCCCGTCTGTCGCTCACTGGATGAGGAAGGTGGAGGAGGTGCGGAGAATGGAGGACTTGATCCTCACCGCGCAGCACAGGGAGGAGGTGCACAAAAAGACCTGGGATATATGGACTATCTTTGTCTTCTCTGAGGAGGGACAACGTCTCTTGGGATCTTAGATTGATAGGTCACAGACCTTGGACTTGCGCTCTACGGTCGCTGCTATGCATTTCCCCCCCCTTCCCCCCCCCCTGTATGTGCCGTCCCCTCCCCAGCCCCCCCCCCCCCCTAGGGGGAACTTCTTCCTTTTCTTTAATTCTTTGTGTTTTCTCCTTCCCTTCACCTTGGTATGTTCTTTGTTTGTCCTCTCTTTGTCTGTCCCCCCATCTTTTTCTCTTCTTTCTTCTTCTGGGTTCTATTTTTTTTTATTTTATTAAGTTTTCAATTTCTTAAGTGTAAGTTCGGAAAAGGTGAAAAGGAAAGGGGAGGACGCCCTAGGCCTAAGAATGTGTTTATGGAGCCTAACTTATGAGCGCGGCCCCCCCATGGGGCCACAGGGTCCACGGTCTTTCGCCATCATGGTTACTGACACGATACTGTTCGTTTCTAGCGACTGTGTACCCTTAGCATGTTGTATTATATTCTTGCTTTTCGCATTATTCTTGTAATGTGGGGGGCCTCCCCCCCCTTTTTTGTGGTGTTCAATAAAAACAAATATTTGCAAAAAAAAAGAAAACGGTGTTCAAACCAAACAAGTGAGGTATCACCATGATCGTTAGAGCGAGAGCAATAATTCCAGCCCTAGACCTCCTCTGTAGCTCAAAAGATGCAACCTGTAGAATTTTTTAAACATCGCCTATGGAGATTTTTAAGGGTAAAAGTTTGACGCCATGCCACGAGCGGGCGCAATTTTGAAGCGTGACATGTTGGGTATCATTTTACTCGGTGTAACGTTATATTTAACAATATATAAAAAAATTGGGCTAACTTTACTGTTGTCTTATTTTTTCATTCAAAAAATTAATTTTTTCCAAAAAAAAGTGCATTGTAAGACCTCTGTGCAAATACGGTCTGACAAAAAGTATTGCAATGACCGCCATTTTATTCTCTAGGGTGTTAGAAAAAATATATATAATGTTTGGGGGTTTTAAGTAATTTTCTAGCAAAAAAAACAGTTTGTCTTGTAAACGGCAAATCTGAAAAACAGCCCAGGTCCTTAAAGTGGTTGTAAACCCCACTTTTTTAATTTTACCTACAGGTAAGGCTATAATAAGGCTTACCTGTAGGTATAAAGAATATCTCCTAATCCTGTACGGTTTAGGAGATATTCCCCTCGCAATGCGCCGCTGATTGCAGCGGCGCATGCGCAGGGGGGAATCCGCGGCGAAAGGACCGGCATCCGTCAGACCTTGCCGATTTGAAATCTCCCGCGCACGCGTGGGAGTGACGTCATCGCCGCTCCAGCCAATCACAGCGCTGGAGCAGCGATACCCTGAAGACATGCCGACTCAAGATGACATCTCGCTCGGCGTGGACCAGGTAAGTTCTCTTCTCCTCGTTCAGAGGTAAGTATTTCATGGCTTTTGCTTTGCAGGTTTAAAAAAATAAAAGTATATGCTGTTTACAACCACTTTAAGTGGTTAAGGACTTCTTGTGCCAGCAACATACTGGAATACGATTATTTTAAACTTTAGCTCTGAGAGATGCAATGTTTACTGTCTGACATCACTGGCAATCATTAACTAACTGTAAGTTCCTTGGAAATTCTGAAGAGAAGAATCATACAGTATTGACTTACCTTTGTTTGGGGACTTCCTAATGACAAATGAATAGAAACTTTTTGGATGTGGAATATCCATTAGGTTTTTTTTTTTTAATGTGTGCCCTTTTTTTAAGCATTTTTAATTTGAAGGTGGTAAATTTTGGCAGAATAAGAATCTTTGTATGAGAATTAGATTTTTTATATAGAGAGAGAGATATAAAAAAAAATTTTTTTCCTATAAATATTGTTGTGATACATTAAATGTATCCATGTTGCAAAAAGAAAAGGTGTATGTATTAATTTAAATTGTTTTTCCATTGGACCTGCAAAGCATTGTGACTGATCTGTGCATCACGGTTGCAATTCAGACACTTGCAAACTTTTCCTCCAGCCCTGGCTCTGTACAAAGTTTTGGACCTTTTGGTTATGAAGTTTGAAGAAGTAACCAATTGGCTGCAAGTGCGGTCACCGCACATGTAATAAGGCCATAGGTACTTGGTGCCGCTCCAGGCTGAGATGTAAAACCCTATTGGCACTCAGGATGGTAGGGAAGCCAGCATAAGAAAAACTCATCCAGTGGGTGTAACGGTCACCACCGTTTACGATATCCACTCCATCGCCCCAACCACAACAGCTTATCCGACAGTCCGACAAGCCAGCAGACCCGATCCATAATAATTCCCTCAGGGAGACGAGACATACGCTCTGTGTTCTGAGTCAAATGAATGAACTTTAATGGTACACTCTCAGCTTTTTATGCAGTTACAGTAATCAAAGGAACAAAGACACACCTCACCCACACATCACACAATGGGGGGCTAACGAGTCTACAATACACATCCCTCAGACTTTTAGATAATGACATTCAGGTAAGTTAATTACTACTCTTTACCCAGACGGTCTGGCCCCGCATTTAGAGGGGTTATTTACTACAGCTTGACAAGTCACATTCCACATCTTAACAGTGTTATTAGCATCCACAATGAAACATCTTTCAGAAGCCCGACTCAATTAGCATCTCAACAGCCTAGGTTAAGCATTGAAAGAGTCATTCTTATTGACCGGTTGTGGGTCAGCATGAAATCACCTGTGAGTGAGTAACTTGTATAGCGCAACAAATGCGAACTTAATCGCCTCAAGGCGCTTTCCTTCCAGTGTCATCCTGGTCCTTCAGAAGAGGTGGGTCTTTAGTTTTTTCCTAAAAACCAGATGGTTTTCTTCCAGGCGGATGGTCGTGGGTAGAGCATTCCAGAGTCAAAGGTACTTGGACTGCAAATCTGCGTTCTCCCTTAGATTTGTAGCGGGATTTAGGGATTTGAAGAGGGTTTTGATTGGTTGACCGGAGCACGCGGTTGGTGACGTAGGGTTTTATTTTCTCACTTAAGTATTGTGGAGCGTTTCCTTGTGTACATTTGTGAGTTAGGCAGAGTGTCTTGAAAGTCACCCGGTCCTGTACGGGCAGCCAGTGAAGGGCCCTCAAGGCAGGGGAGATTGATTCCCACGTTTTTTTTCCTGCTACCAGTCTGGCTGCCGTATTCTGGACGACTTGTAGACGTGAGATCTGGTATTTTGGTAGTCCTAAGTAGAGGAGTTTGCATAGTCGAGTCGTGAGTTGATGATTGTTACTACCACTACTGCTGTGTCTTCTTCCGGGATGAAGGGGACGAGTCTACGTAGCATGCGGAGCAAATGATGAGCCCCGCTGACGACTGATCCTATTTGTGCATCTGTAATATGTCCAGATCTCTTGCAATACATGAATTATTATTTATCAGTCACCCTATGCCCAAAAGGGGCACAGGGTGACCTTAGACCCAAGAGTCAATTAATAACCCTCCCCCCCGGTGTTTGGCGCCCATGTTTAATCTGCAATACTCAGCAGAGACCATTTGGGGTCTGAGGCCATTTGCCGCAATACTACCAGCCATCACCAAAAAAGCCCTGCAAACTGAGCGACTTTTGAGAATCGATCGACGATCAACTATCAAAAATCTCAGCCGTTTGCCACAACCGAAGCACATATCATGTGCTTTGATCAACACAAGATTGACAGTAAAACACTGACTAGAAATCCATGATTTCATCCTACAGCACGATTTAGACTGCCTCTTTATTACAGAGAGCTGGCTCACAGCTGACTGTAACACCATTCTAGAAGAATTGGTGCCAGGAAACTATCGTATTATTACGGAAAACAGAATAGGGCAAAGAGGAGGAGGGCTGGCGGTGATTCATAAGACTCATCTTGCGATCACAAAACCAGTCCTTCAAAACCCTCTTCCATTCATGGAAACCCTTACTCTACAACTGCAAGCAAACTCCCAGGAGACCGTCCGGATTCTACTCTGCTATAGGCCACCTGGCCCTAAGTCGCAGCTTCTCCCTTCATTGACAGACTTTATCTCCACCTATACCCTTAACAGCAAACACCTTTTGCTGCTCGGGGACTTCAATCTCTGGGCCAACTCCCCACAAGACCCCGTTGCCGACGCCTGCATTGACCACCTGGAAGGTCTAGGGCTACAACAATTAGTATGTGGGCCCACACATGCTTCAGGTCACACACTTGATCTAATTTTCAGACAAAATCTGGAAAAAAAATCCTGGAAAATGAACCATTGCCATGGACAGATCACCATGCAATCAAATTGATTCTTTCCAATTCCCCCCCCCCCCTTAACAAAAACATCAAATCCAGTGACAACACACTGGACTAGATGTCAGAAGAAGCTCCATTCGGAATTCTTCAAAGCCACGTTAAGGAAAAAAATAAAAACAGTTCAGCCGCATCAAACGGCTGAAGAAATACTGGATGCCATAAACACAGCCCTATTACAGTCAGCTGACTTAATAGTGCCGAAACGTAAAACCCACATCCGGAAAAAAAATTCCATCTGGTTCAACAACCAACTGGCGTTACTGAAGCAAGAGCGCAGAAGGGCAGAAGCCTCCTGGAAAAGAAGCCCATCAGATGAGAACCTCTCCATCTACAAGGCAATAATTAAGAAATACCACAAAGAAATCTTCAAAGCCAAGAAAAATTATTTTTCTGAGGCTATCAACAGCGCCCTGAATCGCCCCCGCGAACTCTTCAAGCTGGTCACTCGGACCATGAATCCAGGATGTCTTGAAGCCCCCAATTCGGACACACAAGTATTTTGCAATGAATTATCGGATTACTTCATCAATAAAATCGAGGGAATCCGGCAAAGCATTCAGCAAAACAATTCCCCCCGTAGACCCCCCCCCCCCCCCCGTAATAATTTACACAACACCTATAGTTATTCACCACAACCAGGTAAGTTCACGCTGGAACCCATCTCTATCCAAGCCACTAAAAATTTCATCGGTACTCTGCGTAATAGCACTGCGCCGAATGATATCATCCCCACCAAACTGCTAAAGGAATGCGCCAACATCCTGGCACCTCCTATCACGCAGCTTATTAACCAATCTTTCGTGGAGGGCATAGTGCCCTCCCAGTTGAAGGAGGGCGTAATTAGACCCATCTCTACCCTGGACCCCAAGGATCCACTCCACCGCCGCCCCATAACAGGCTTAAACGCTCTCTCCAAGGTCATGGAGAAAGTAGTGGTACAACAGCTGCAACAGCATCTAGATACCCACAACCTTCTCGATCCATTTTAATCGGGATTCCGCCCCGGACACGGGACGGAAACAGCACTGCTCAAGATATGGGACGACGCTTTTGAGGCCGCAGACGAGGGAGAATCTTGTCTTCTGGTTCTGTTGGACCTGAGCGCAGCTTTCGACACAGTAGACCACAAGCTTTTATTGACCCGGCTAGCTGAAGTAGCCAGAGTCGCAGAATGCGATTTATCTAGTTTCTCCTCTTTTTTGGAAAACTGATCGCAAGTAGTGAATGTAACGGCTACCCAAGTAGGGAGAGGGTATCAGCCGTTGGAGACGTCCTTTTCCCTGGCAAGTTGCTATGCAAGTAAGTCCAGTATAAGCTCATCCACGAGAGCCAAAGGGAGAGTCAGGTCCAGTTGTAAGACACACAGAATAAATATCCCATCGCATTCCCTTCCAAGAACGAGACGGTGCTACGTTTTGAAGGGTCAGGTATCACAGCTTTAATGGAACACTTCTTGGTTTATATCTAGTTACAAACTTGTGAGTAATCAAGGAACAATGGGACTCTCCGCCCCCTCCCTCCACAGGAGGCCCCAAGTTAGACACCCTGGCACCAGGCCAACGAAGCCACATTCCTTTCTCAATAGAATTCAATCACAGATAATCCCATCAGTAGCTAAGCATTTTGGCACCGCAAAACCTGACAAGTTCTTTTAAACATAATTGACATGCTAATTCAATACACGGACAGGAGACTGTTAATTTGTAATACAATACACAAAAGAGAGAAGAGACATTTAGAATTCAGCAGTGAAAGAGTCACTCTACAATTAACCTTC
Source organism: Rana kukunoris (assembly GCA_029574335.1). Classification (NCBI taxonomy): domain Eukaryota; kingdom Metazoa; phylum Chordata; class Amphibia; order Anura; family Ranidae; genus Rana; species Rana kukunoris. Next base: position 32,686,052 of record CM056057.1, on the reverse strand, counting down.
TAAACTCAGAACTAACAAACCCAAAACAGCCCTCCAGATATCTCAGAATATAATGTGGATAATCCATATCTCAGGTAGTCCCAGATATCATTCATCCTATTGTAACACGTCCTTCGGTTCTTTGTATGTCCCACTGCATGAATATTATAGATGTACAGGCAGAATACATAGTTCCGTTACAGTGAAGTTAGGACCTTTCATTTCTGAAAAACGCACATTATCGTGCGGAGTCCCTCAAGGATCCCCTCTGTCGCCAGTGTTATTCAACATCTATCTCCGTCCTCTTTTTTTAAATTATCAGCAGTCAAAAACTGCTCTATCACTCATATGCAGACGACACGCAACTGTATTTCCGCATTTGCAATAAAAAGGATCACCATCTCAATCTAGAGACATGCCTCTCTTTGATAGAGGACTGGATGACAAAGAGTTATCTTAAACTCAACGGAGCGAAAACAGAACTTCTCCTGTTTCACGCCAAGCGTAAGAATCTACCTGCAACAACATGGACACCCCCGCCCATTCTGGGCAAAATCATCTCCCCTAGCACCAAAGTCAAAAGTCTTCGGGTCATTTTCGACTCCTACATGACAATGGACGCACAAATAGGGTCAGTAGTCAGCGGATCTCACCATCTGCTGCGCCTACTACGCAGACTTATTCCATTTATTCCCAAAGAAGACATAGCAGTCATGGTGGGAGCAATTGTAAACTCAAGATTGGACTATGCAAATGCCCTTTACCTCGGACTCCCCAAGTACCAAATCGCTCGTCTACAAGTCGTTTAAAATACAGCCGCTAGACTTCTGACTGGGAAAAAACCTTGGGAATCAATCTCCTCTTCACTGAGAGCCCTTCATTGGTTGCCAGTAAAAGACAGAATTACTTCTAAAGCGCTCTGTCTAACGCATAGATGTATTCATGGGAATGCTCTTCATTATTTATGCGAAAAAATAAAAGCTCATAATCCCAATCGCGTTCTGCGATCCACCAATCAAAATCTACTCCAGATACCGAAAGCCAACTACAAGTCCAAAGGAGAAAGAAGATTCGCGATCCAGACTATGGAACGCTTTACCAACCAGCCTTCGGTTGGAGGAGAACCACTTAGCATTCAGGAGAAAGATCAAGACTCATCTCTTTTGATACCAAAGGAGACAGGAACAACTAGCGCCCAGAGGCGATTTAGTTCGCATGTGCCACGCTATATAAGTTTTCATTCATCCAAGTAAGCAGAGATGTGGTTTGAGGGTGGGGTTGCTGAAGAATGGCACCATGTTTCACCTGAAATATGATTGTGACACAAGACTTGGTCAGAAAGAAGGAATTAGTGCAGTCCCGTGTGCTCCAGATTTGACATTCATTTTAATGGGCTGCCAAACGTACCGGAACACGGATAGCACCGCACCAAAATAACCCTCATGTTACTGCAATACCATGCGGTATGGTGCCCACAAACGCATTGTATTTGTGAGATGTGTCTGGGATGCCATTAACAATTAGTCTCGCAAGGGCAGAGTTCACGTGTGGTGTGGGAAACGCACCCGTTTGAAAAAGTCCCATATAAATAATTTATTTTTTATTTATTTTTATTGGTGTCTGTGTTCCTGCTGCCATTGTCACCAAAGTTGTCACAAGGAGTCACAATAGAGTTGAAGTCTCCTAATGGGGACACTTGTTTAGGTGACAACTAAGAAAATACTTTCCTTACGTTGCAGAGATGTCCTCTTTCTTCCTGTTGTGTGTATCAGGAAGTAAAAGAAAATCTTTTGAATGGGACACAGCAAAAAAATATCACAGGTCTTTGAACCCTATACAATGCTTTAAGGGAACAGGATCCATTTTTTATTCTTTTAGGGTAACCGATGCTTTAATGTGTTGTGTTATGTCAGTATTCTACATTGCATTTGAACTGCAAAAAATATCACTATATTTATGTGTTTGCCTTTCCATGTGCTTCTTGCTGTGAAGGCCAGTTATAGGTGGGGCAGGGGCTATTTGTTTGTTACTGGTGTAAATATGGTCTGGGGACATACTGGGCACCTTTGCTGCCACTGTGCTGGGTGTCCAGTGTGCTCCTGTTTCTTTAACCACTAGCCAACCAGCCGCCGCAGTTATACGGCGGCAGGTCGGCTCGGCTGCGTGAGATCACGTAGCTATACGTCATCTCGCATGTCAGCCAATAGGGGCGCGCGTCTGCCACCCCTCCCCCCCCCCCCCATTCGCTCCCGCTCCTGTCAGGGGGAGAAATGACGGACCGTCTGTTCGTACAATGTATTAACAGCAATCTGTCATTTCCCCTAGTTAGTCCCACCCCCCTTCAGTTAGAACACACCCAGGGAACATAATTAACCCCTTCACCGCCCCCTAGTGTTGGCCCCTTTCCTGCCAGTGGCATTTTTATAGTAATCAATGCATTTTTATAGCACTGATCGCTATAAAAATGCCAAATGGTCCCAAAAATTTGTCAAAAGTGTCCGCCATAAGGTCGCAGTACCGATAAAAATCTATTTTTGCCGCCATTACTAGTAAAAAAAATATATACATATTAATAAAAATGCCATAAAACTATCCCCTATTTTGTAGGCGCTATACCTTTTGCGCAAACTAATCAATAAACGCTTATTGCGTTTTTTTGTTTTTTTTTCAACGAAAAATATGTAGAAGAATACGTATCGGCCTGAACTGAGGTATATATATATATATATATATATATATATATATATATATTTTTTTTTATTATTATTTTTTGGGGATATTTATTTTATAGCAAAAAGTAAAAAATATTCATTTTTTTTTTTTTCAAAATTGACGCTCTATTTTTGTTTATAGCGCAACAAATAAAAACCGCAGAGGTGATCAAATACCACCAAAAGAAAGCTCTATTTGTGGGGAAAAAAGGACATCAATTTTGTTTGGAAGCCACGTCGCACAGACGCGCAATTGTCGGTTAAAGTGACGCAGTGCCGAATCGCAAAAAGGGGCCTGGTCATTGACCAGCAATATGGTCCGGGGCTGAAGTGGTTAAGGGGGATTAGGCTGCCTCCAGGCCCACCTGCCCCTCATCATCTATCCATTGAAAGCATGTGTTCCCACTGTGGAGACCTTCATAAATTCAGTAGCGTTTAGGACTGCAAGCATACATAGGGTGCCATGAAGAGGCCTTGCGGCTTATGCATTTGTTTGCAAATGCTGCTGACTAAACCCCTGTTTTTAACGCAGATTGTTGGGCTTGTTAATTTGGTTGGTCGGCAGACTGGTTAGTGAGTTGAGCTATGGAATGTTCTGTTTTTGTTTTTTGATAAATAGCATCACAGGGCAACAGTATAGTGAATTGTCATCACATCTTAATGATGGAAATGGTTGCTGAAAGTACCTGACTGTAGCCCAGCCTATGAAATCCTGGGGCCCAGTTCAGACATAGGTGGTTCTTTTAATGGGCTCCAGGAGCTTAACGGACCTTTTGTGAGCCATACAGGAGGTAGATCGGCCCTGTTTTCTTTGTAGTGAAAGAGACTCTGTGCAGCAGTGCTCAGCAGTAAGCAAAGCCTGGCATTGATAGAACTTGCCAAGAACTCTTGTGTTTTTTTGTTTTTTTTTTCCAGGGGAGAGTCTCAAATGTTTCACTGAGCCTTCCTCATTCTTTCTTGTTGTTCTTCTGAGTTTCCCAGAATTTTTCCTGCTTTTGTCTCCTTCACCAGCTTGATAACACCACAATCGAAGATGTCACGATCAGTGTCAGCATTGCTCGGAAGCAGCCGATGCTGGATGCCGCCATTGAGAAATCCGTCTGGGGCCAGTTGGGTGAGTATTGAGACTGTGTGTGTCCCGGGTGCCCAGTGTAATATATTATAAACAGACTTCATGGAGGTGACCTGAGGGCCCTACGTCCTCTAGTGTGCTCTGTGCTCATTGCCCGGCACTGTGGAGCTTGATTGGCATTTGCCATTGAACACCAGAATTGGCAGGTCCGCCACTGGTGCCCCATGCTTTTCACAGATGAGAGCAGGTTCACCCTGAGCGTATGTGACAGACGTGAAAGGGCCTGGAGAAGCCGCGGAGATCTTTATGCTGCCTGTAACATCGTTCTGCATGACCAGTTTGGTGGTGGGTCAGTAATGGTCTGGGGAGGCATATCCATGGAGGGATGCACAGACCTCTACAGGCTACACAATGGCACCCTGACTGCCATTAGGTATCAGGATGAAATACTTGGACCTATTGTCAGACTCTACGCTGGTGCAGTGGGTCCTGGGTTTCTCCTTGTGCACGACAATGCCCGGCCTTATGTGGCGAGAGCATGCAGCCAGTTCCTGGAGGATGAAGAAATTGATACCATTAAATGGCCCCCACGCTCACTTGACCTAAATCCAATAGAACACCTCTGAGACATTATGTTTTGGTCCATGCGGTGCCACCAGGTTGCACCTCAGTCTGTTCAGGTGCTCTGGTCCAGATCTGGGAGGAAATACCCCAGGACACCATCCGTTGTCTCATTACGAGCATTCCCTGATGTTGTCAGGCATGCACACAAGCACTTGGGGGGGGGGGGGGGAGCATACAAACTACTGAGGATCATTTTGAGTTGTTGCAATGAAATTTCAGCAAACTGGACTAGCTTGCTGCATAATTTTTTCACTTTTGATTTTTGTGCATCTTTGAATTCAGCCCTCTGTAGGTGGATAATTTTAATTTCCATCAAATGATGTGCTATCCTTTCATTCCTAACACATTACCCAGTCCATATCAGTATAGATATCCAGCATGAAATGTTTCCCCATTGAGATCTGATATGTTTTTAAAGTGTTTCTTAAATTTTTATGAACAGTGTATTGTGGATGTGGCGACCTGATTGAGCGGACTAAGCGCCTCGGTGTGGAATTTTTGTTTTTATACCACAACAAGGTGTTGAATTAAATTCTCTGATAAATCTTTAATTGTTATTTTAACCCTTTGTTTTTGTTTTTATATTTAATATAAAAAAACAAAAAAAAAACAATAAAGTGATTAAACATAAACGCATAGATGTAATGTTCAGGTTGGAGGACAGGTGACGGGGAGGTTCACTGTCTCACATGGAACCCTTTCGATTTGGGAGGCCTTTTCAAATTTGTGTCACATTCTAACCCGGGATGTCTCCTCTCTGCAGCCGTCCAGAACAGTGCGAAGGGTTCCCACAAAGACAAGAGGGCACAGGTCAGCTATTCAGAAGATTTCTTCAGTGCAACTCCAGCAGCGCCCAGCAACAATCCCGCCTAACCAGATGTCATCACCTGGGCGTAGTGTGGAGAACTTGTTCATAAAAATAGGTCCTTTGTGTTGTAGCTGGGCTATACTGACGAGAGCTGGGTCTAAAATTTGTTTAATGTTGTATAATAAACTGTTGTTTGGTGTCATGGTGTGCGTTTGGAGTCATGTAATTTACCTATGTTGTGTTCCCTACGCTTGAGCAGACTTACTCCTTAGTACTCTAGCCAATTGGCTAAACATACAAGTGACACCTACACTGTATGGTCAAATATATTTAGTCACCCCAACAAATGACTGATAAGATGGAACTGAGCTCAAAAAGCGAAGGTTTGCTATGTTATAGGGAACACCTAGAAACGTGCCAAAGAATTGGGATTTCTCCTGAAAAATAGAAGTGCACTTCCTGGTAAGTGCGTGTGCCTACAGGCATATAGCTCTTTATCTAAAGTGTGAGATCTAAGGCAGGGTTTGACAAATTTTCTTGGAATCTAGGAGCCAGCTGAAAAAGTTAGGAGCCAGATACGTGCCCCGTCCTGCGCAGAAGCCAACGCATACCTGAGTAGCGCCGGAATATGAAAGCAGTGTTCAAACCACACATGTGAGGTATCGCTGCGATTGGTAGAGCGAGAGCAATAATTCTAGCCCTAGACCTCCTCTGTAACTCAAAACATGCAACCTGTAGAATTTTTTTTTTTAAATGTCGCCTATGGAGATTTTAAAGGGTAAAAGTTTGTCGCCATGTTGGGTATCAGTTTACTCAGCGTAACATTATCTTTCACATATTATCTTTCATATAAAAAAAATTGGGCTAACTTTAGTGTTGTCTAATTTTTTTATTAAAAAAAAGTGTATTTTTTCCCCAAAAAGTGCACTTGTAAGACCGCTGCGCAAATACGGTGTGACAGAAAGTATTGCAACAACCGCCATTTTATTCTCTAAGGTGTTAGAATAAAAAATATATATAATGTTTGGGGGTTCTAATTAGAGGGAAGGAGATGGCAGTGAAAAAACAGGGGAAGCTCCATTAATCTTGTCATGCCAACTGCCACCACAAGATGGCGCCAGATCACAGGAAGCATAGGCCTGCAGAAGGCCGCAAAGCCGTGGCCTCAATTACCGGCTGGGGCGGCCCGACACAATTGCACGGTGGGGGTGCACGGAGACACAGGATGGGGTCTCAATACGCCCCCCCCGCCGGTAATTGAGGCTTTTTGGCCTTTTACAGGCCGGTAATTGAGGCAGCGGCTTTGCGGCCTTCTACAGGCCTATGCTTCCTTCCCAAGGCGCCAGGTTGCTAATTTTAGTCACAATTGCGACCTGGCACCCGGATTTTGTCGAGCCCTGATCTAAGGCGCTACTGTGCTGCTTACTGTTCTCCTGTCTGGAGATTCTAACATGAGGAAGCCAAGCCCTGCTTCTACCAAGATGGCTACCTCCATAGAGCTGTGTTTTATCACAGAGGATGTTGTCAAGGGCAAGGACCCCTGGCCTCTGATGACATCCTCTACAACAAATCTATTGGGCTAAGCTACTGATGTCATCAAGCTGCCGGGGCGTTATGTTGGACAAAAGTCCATCTAGTTCAACCAACAGCGGATCTTGAGGTTGTTTCATTTTTTTTTTGTCTTTTGAATACCCTCTTTACTAAATAAATGCACTGGTTTTATACAGTGATACAATATCCGGTCTGCTTTGTTTCTCTGCTCACTTCATTGCTGAACTGATTGTGGTCTGGGGTGTGATCCGTGCCAAGCTGGCCATCTCCATACACTCTTATCTGACCACTCACCATGCCAGGACCGACCCACTTGCCTTTCCTTGTCATATTACACCCTATCACCAGCTCCAGGAGGTGAAAGGGAAGCCCTCATTAGGTGTGCCCCCACCACCTCAATAATAGCACCTGTGTTTTGTTTATTGGGGGGGGGGGGCACTATTTCTTTTGTTTTTTTTATTTTTTCCAGTGTCCCTGCCCCCTCACGCCCATTATAGCCTAGGCACATACCTCTAGAGTAATTTTTGAACAGCCCTTTCTATATACAGTATCTCACAAAAGTCAATACACCCCTCACATTTTTGTAAAAATTTTATTCTATCTTTTCATGTGATAACACTAAAGAAATAACACGTTGCTACAATGTTGTGTAGTGAGTGTACAGCTTGTATAAAAGTGTAAATTTGCTGTCCCCTCAAAATAACTCAATACGCAGCCATTAATGTCTAAACCACTGGCAACAAAAGTGAGTACACTTTTTTTTTTTGTATAATCTGTTTTTATTAAGAAAAGAAAAAGGAACATGCATACACAAATAGAAGTGATGTGCACATTGAACATGGTCTGCAAACAACATACAAAATAGTACAGTGCAAAAGTACAACAGAGCAACTTAAGGACAAGTTGCCATTTCCCGAAAAGTAACACTAAACTATACTATCGGGGAGGGGCGGCCGTCCCCCGTCCCCCCCCAGATCTCTTACCCGTCCTACATCGAAAATAGTGTAATAATATATTGCGCTAACTAGAAAGAAAGTGGATATAGATTAAGCAGCCAACACAACAAAATGGATATTTGTGAACAGTGATGGAAGAAAGTGTAGCGCTAACATAGGGATTCTAAATAGGATCCTCTCAGTGTAATCAAAAAGTAGGTGTATGAAGCCTACTAACACAAAAGTAAAAGGGAAAAAAATATTCAAAAACTTTTCCTTATACGTGACTATATGAAGATATCATCTAGTAGTACTCAGACTTATCCAACAAGATGATATAATTAAACCGTTGTGAAATGTGTCATAAGATCATGCGATATGAGAGCACATAACAGCACAAAATCCCCTGTGGAATAAATAGGGACAATCAGTCCCACAGAACTTCAGTCCCGACACCTAATAGGTGTGACACATATGTCCTTTCTTGTTAACCGACTTGGGTGTGATATGTATTTTTCAAGACGTAGTCTTCACACTATGGACATATAGAAATAGATGGGTACCCTTACCGGATCAGGTGGACCCTCAACTCACCATTCGGCGGGGGGTCTTACGAGCTAGTGTAGACCGACTGTCTAATCCGGTTGTCCTCGAGATTGTAGTCCCAAGTAGAAATGGTTCCCAAAATGTATCGATGTCCATAGGGTGTGTCGATTTAGGGGTTCGCACTGTGATGGTGCCCAGTAGCTCTCAAACGCAGGAAGGAAAAATAAAGAAAAAATAGCTCCTCATAGTGTAAAAATGCTTAATTTATTAAAAAATTCCAAAACATCACACACTTGTGATAGGAACCACATAAAAAAGAAATTAAAACTGCAAAACCACACGTGAAAGCAATTAATATGTAGAAAAAACAGCAGCAACTTTCCCCCTTGATGGGTGGACAGGAGTGTTTTCCAAAAAATGCAGTGGAGACTTTCAGCAAGTCAGCAACCCGACCGGTTTCGTCTAAAATACACTTCAACTGGGGTATCCTACATCGAAACCCAGGGGCATGGACCCAACTAGGCTAGGAGCCCTCACTTCCCAGCGCCCATTATGGGGAGGGGGGGGTCAAATGACCTCCATCATACCCTACCCGGCCGAAATCCGGCCCATAGACACCTGAAAAATAAGGGCCTCCTAAAAAAGAAAACTAGGAATCTCCCCTTCCAATATGAAGGAGGGTAGACCACATTTGTACAATAAGGTCCGGCCCAATCAAGGGAACAACCCCAGCATCGGAAAACCCATGAGCTGGGCAGGTGTACGGGGGACCATGTACTAATTCCCAAGGAAGGAGAACAAGGGAATATAAACTAGATAAAAACAAGAACAAACACAAAATTAACCCATACAGAACATAGACAAACAGACAACGACAAGAGATAGGAAAGTAGAAAGTCCAGAAAAAGAAGAAGAAAAAGAGAAAGAGGAATAAGCCTCCATCAGGTATGCTCCAACTTGCCTTTGTCGGAGCTCAGCACTCAAATTCCTACATCTCCAAACCCCGTCTTCAGGGCCTACGATTCAGCACCCCTCCTCCCCCTTAGTGAGGGCTCTGCAAGCTCCAACAAAGCAACGTCCAGACTAGAGGTTACAAACCCAGCCCCCGGGGGCCGGGGTATGTTGCAGACAAGCCGCCCAAATGGACTTAAAGCGCTCACCTGTGCCATTGCATTTCGCCACCCACTCCTCCGCCTCCATGATTTCCCACACCTTTTTGAACCAGTCCTCAAGGCTAGGGACAGAAACCTGCTTCCAGTAAATAGGAATCAGTCGCCTGGCAGCGTTCAAAAGGTGCGGCAGGGCACATCCCCTGTAGCGACTGATCGGCATGGAAGGGACATGAAGGAGAAAGTGCAATGGTTAAAGCTGGATGTCCACCTCTAATATGGCCTCAATCTGCGTCTTAATTGCTTCCCAAAAAGGACGAATCCTCGGGCACTCCCACCATATGTGGAGTAGGGTCCCGCGATGGCCACAGCCCCTCCAACAACGATCTGACACAGCAGGGTAAATGCGTGAGAGGACAGCCGGCACCCTATACCACCTGGACAGTAACTTGTAGTTCGTTTCTTGTGTCCTAGGCTCTATGGAGTGAGTCAGGCGGTACAGGAAAGCCAGCTGCGTCTCTGAGAGCTCCCTCCCCAGGTCTCAATCCCACTCCCTAATATAAGCCGGCTAAGGTTCCATCACGGACGAGCCCAGGAGCTGATAGAGCTCAGATATCATATGGGGAATGGGATCCTCCGCAACGAAAAGAAGCTCAAAGGGTGTGAGTTGAGAGGGAGCACGAACAGGAGCAGCCCGTGTGTCAAAGAAATGTTTAAGCTGCGCATGACGCCAAAAATCCATTGGGAAAGAGCCATGCCATGCCCTAAGGTACTCCAGCGGGGGAAGAACCCCACCCTCCAAAAGCCTACCACATGGAGCACTAGGGTCGTCCACCCAAGTTCTAAAAAAAAACCTTTGTTCACCCGGGAGGAACCAGCAAAAGCCCCCCAGTGGGGACCCAGAGGGTGCCAGAGAGTACAAAGCATTGATCCTATCCCAAACCTGAAGGACCTGCCTTGTAAGGGGAGAGGTCGTGAGTACACTTTTAAGTGAAAATGTCCAAATTGGGGCCAATTAGCCATTTTCCCTCCCCGGTGTCATGTGACTCGTTGATGTTACAAGGTCTCAGGTGTGAATGGGGAGCAGGTGTGTTAAATTTGGTGTTATCGCTCTCTCTCTCTCTCTCTCTCTCTCTCTCTCTCTCTCATACTGGTCACTGGAAGTTCAACATGGCACCTCATGGCAAAAACTCTAAGGATCTGAAAAAAATAATAGTTGCTCTACATAAAGATGGCCTATATGAAGAGTGCCAAGACCCTGAAAATGAGATGCAGCACGGTGGCCAAGACCACACAGAGGTTTAACAGGACAGGTTCCACTCAGAACAGTGCACGTGCTCAGCATCATATCCAGAGGTTGTCTTTGGGAAATAGACGTATGAGTGCTGCCAGCATTGCTGCAGAGGTTGAAGGGGTGCGGGTCAGCCAGCTTATCAGTGCGTAGACCACACGCCACACACTGCATCAAATTGGTCTGCATGGCTGTCATCCCAGAAGGAAGCCTCTTCTAAAGATGATGCACAAAAAAGCCTGCAAACAGTTTGCTAAAGACAAGCAGACTAAGGACATGGACCATGTCCTGTGGTCTGATGAGACCAAGACAAACTTATTTGGTTCAGATTGTGTCAGGCGTGTGTGGCGGCAACCAGGTGTGGAGTACAAAGACTACAGTCAAGCATGGTGGTGGGAGTGTCGTGGACTGGGGCTGCATAAGTGCTGCCACCACTGGGGAGCTACAGATCATTGAGGGAACCATGAATGCCAACATGTACTGTGACATACTGAAGCAGAGCATGATCCCCTCCTTTCGGAGACTGAGCAGGGCAGTATACCAACATGATCACTATACCAATCACACCTCCAGGATCACCACTGCCTTGCTAAAGAAGCTGAGGGTAAAGGTGATGGACTGGTCAAGCATGTCTCCAGACCTAAACCCTATTGAGTATCTGTGGGGCATGCTGAAACGGAAGGTGGAGGAACGCAAGGTCTCTAACATCCACCAGCTCTGTGATGTCGTCTTGGAGGAGTGGAAGAGGATTCCAGTGGCAACCTGGGGAGCCCTGATGAACTCCATGCCCAAGAGGGTTAACGCAATGCTGGAAAATAATGGTGGTCACACAAAATATTGACACTTTGGGCCCAATTTGGACATTTTCACGTAGGGGGTGTACTTACTTTTGTTGCCATCGGTTTAGACATTAATGGCTGTTTGAGTTGATTTGAGGGGACAGCAAATGTACACTGTTATACAAGCTGTACACTCACTACTTTACATTGTAGCAAAAAGTGTAATTTCTTCAGTGTTGTCACATAAAAAGATAGAATACAATATTTTTCAAAAATGTGAGGGGTGTACTGACTTTTGTGAGATAATGTACCTTCCATACATATCTGAATTGTCATGCATGTGCTGATCAACTGCATTTGTGATCCGGAAAAAAAAATTCCTTCATGAAAACATGACATCCTCAGGAGCATGATCTTCAGGTGCTTCTGAGGATGTCAAGTTTTGATGATGAAACGCGTCAAGTGGAACTTCTGGTGTGTAATTTCCAGTCTTTAGGTGGAAGGCAATGCTGAGGGCGAGGCAGCGTCCATCTTGCTACAAACATACCAGACCGATGCTTTTTTTAATCATATCGAGATTTTTGTAAAGATTTTACTTGCTAACTTTTAATAATTATATGCTTTTTTTCACTATGAGAGGACTGCTCTCCATTTTTTCCCAACTACTTTCGCCAAAGAATAAAGAGGACCAGAAAAAGGCGAATATGTTTTTTTTTTTATTAGATAAAGAAGCATAACAGGTAAGGGAGGAAGGTGGATCTAGGTTCTTCTTCTAAGTCAACTTATAATTTTTTTTTATTTTTTTTCCAGCAGATATGATAAAAATCTTTACAAAACATTGATTATAGTGCATGTCAGTCCATTCATTGTGGATGTGTATCAGTGGTTAACATAAGGGGCCGAGTTCCAAGGACCCCGTTCTTCAGTCCAAGCTCTGATCAGGCCGGGCAGACAACCTCCCCTGAATCCGGAATGTCTGGTAAGAAATCCATATCTTCACTCAGGTGTTCCCGCAGGAATGGCAAGACCTCCATGACATTCACATAGAAATCCCGAGCATTGGAAGACTTCTTGCGCGGACCCCTGTCCGCACAAGGGTCAAAGATTCCAAAGCTCAGAACTCCCACCTGAGCGGAATAAAAAGCAAGACAATGAATGAGCTTTGGCAGGAATTCTTAAAGCAATTCTGTCAGTAGATTAAACAATTATGGCAAGAAAAAAAGAAAATTAAAGGGGTCAGAGCCGATCCCAGGCAGGGTGCACAGGGTGCTTTGCACCCAGGCGCCTGCAGAGGTGGTGGCGCCTAAGTGGCAGAGTTCTCCCCTCCCTCCTCTCCTTGTTTGTGTCCATCCATAAATAGTGTTCTGAGCATAGGTGTGTGTCCGTCTAGAACTGATGTGTCTCTGACCATCTCCCGTACTATGTAGTCTCTGACCATCTCCTTTTCTATGTCTGCAGTCTCTGACCATCTCTTGTACTATGTCTGCAGTCTCTGACCATCTCCTGTACTATGTCTGCAGTCTCTGACCATCTCCTGTACTATGTCTGCAGTCTCTGACCATCTCCTGTACTATGTCTGCAGTCTCTCACCATCTCCTGTACTATGTCTGTAGTCTCTGACCATCTCCTTTTCTATGTCTGTAGTCTCTGACCATCTCCTTTTCTATGTCTGCAGTCTCTGACCATCTCCTGTACTATGTCTGCAGTCTCTGACCATCTCCTGTACTATGTCTGCAGTCTCTGACCATCTCCTGTACTATGTCTGCAGTCTCTGACCATCTCCTGTATTATGTCTGCAGTCTCTGATCATCTCCTGTATTATGTCTGCAGTCTCTGACCATCTCCTGTACTATGTCTGCAGTCTCTGATCATCTCCTGTACTGTGTCTGCAGTCTCTGACCATCTCCTGTACTATGTCTGTAGTCTCTGACCATCTCCTTTTCTATGTCTGTAGTCTCTGACCATCTCCTTTTCTATGTCTGCAGTCTCTGACCATCTCCTGTACTATGTCTGCAGTCTCTGACCATCTCCTGTACTATGTCTGCAGTCTCTGATCATCTCCTGTACTGTGTCTGCAGACTCTGACCATCTCCTGTACTATGTCTGTAGTCTCTGACCATCTCCTTTTCTATGTCTGCAGTCTCTGACCATCTCCTGTATCATGTCTGTAGTATGTCTGGGGGCTCTTACTAACAGACTCTCTAACAGAGAGGTCCCAATAAAGTACTCTGCTTCTCTTCCTGTATTTTGTTTATTGTTAAGAGATCATGTAAGGATCCCAGGGTAATGCCGACTTTGTGGGGGAGCATCTCTGTGGTTGAGTCATTGCCATAGAAACATGTGTAAAGGGGAGGAGTTAGTAAAATGACCATGCCCATGATGGGGCGCCAGAAATATTTCTGCACCCAGGCGTCTGTGACCCTAGGATTGGCCCTGAAAGGGGTTGTTTCCTAAATATCTTCCTTTACCTTAGTGCAGTCCTCCTTCACTTACCTAATCCTTCTATTTTGCTTTTAAATGTCCTTATTTCTTCTGAGAAATCCTCACTTCCTGTTCTTCTGTCTGTAACTCCACACAGTAATGCAAGGCTTTCTCCCTGGTGTGGAGAAAGCCTCTTGAGGGGGGAGGGGGCGAGCAGGAGGGTCAGGATGCTATCTACTTTGCAGATAGAGAAAGGAGCTATGTGTTAGTGGGCGTCCTGACAATCCTGCTCGCCCCCTCCCCCCTCAAGAGGCTTTCTCTACACCAGGGAGAAAGCCTTGCATTACTGTGTGGAGTTACAGACAGAAGAACAGGAAGTGAGGATTTCTCAGAAGAAATAAGGACATTTCAAAGCAAAATCGAAGGATGAGGTAAGTGAAGGAGCACTGCTCTAAGGAAAAGGAAGCTATTTAGGAAAAAAAAAATGTACCTTTACAACCCCTTTAAGGACCGAGCCCCTTTCTGAGATTTAAACTTTTTTTTTTTTTTTTTTTTTTTCGAAAATTACTTGGAACCCTTAAACATTACTCCATACAGTAATGCAAGGCTTTCTCCCTGGTGTGGAGTATCGCGCTTGCCCCCTCCCTTGGACTACAGGAGAGTCAGGACGCCCACTAACACACAGCTCCTTTCTCTATCTGCAACGTGAAGAGTGTCCTGACTCTCCCGTAGTCCAAGAGAGGGGGTGAGCACGGCACTATGTACCCCATACCCAGGGCTGTTTGAAGGAATTTGGGGGCCCCAAGTAAAATGGGGGCCCCCAAGAACCTTCCCAAGCACGCAAAGCCTATGTTAGCGCTACACTAATTTTTTACACCAATGTTCTTACCCCCCCCCCCTCCCATAGTCCCTATGTTTTTCTATTCTCACCTCCCCTTCTTCCCTGTAGGCTGCCGCTGTAGCGTGGCCGAGCTCCTCTTCCTCCTGTCAGTCCGGTGTTCTATTATTATGGGTCCCCAGTCCCCTATCAGATAGTGCCCGGGCCGGGTACCGCGTGGTACAGGAATTTGTTTCCTGTGTTTCTGGCCGGACAGAAAGGAAGTGAGCACTCAGTGTGCGCTTTCTGTCAGTCCAGCCGGGAACAGGAAACTGAATCTCCTGTACCAAGCGCGGAACCTGGCCGGACTGACAGGATTCCAGGAGAAAGGAAGAAGATCTTGGCCACGCTATAGCCTGGGAAGGGGAAGGGGGGCCCCAGGCCAGCTTGGGGCCCCAAGCAATTGTTTGCTTTGCCTGTCCTGTAGCGATGGGCCTGCCCATACCCTGTACCCCCTGCCTACAGACCCCCACAACCACCTGCCAGGGTTGTGGGGAAGAGGCCCTTGTCATCAACAGGAAAAGGTGGTTTGGGGCAGAAAATGAAGGCAGGGTATGGTTCAGGTGGGGGGTTACGCTCTCTCAATCCCTCCCTTTATGCTTGGATAAGGGTCTGGTATGGATTTTGGGGGGGGGACACCACGCCGGTTTTTGATGATTTTTTTACTTTTTTATTGCAATTTTTGTTTTTCATTCAACTGTCAGCAGGTAAGCCTGCTGACAGCTGATGACTCATTGGTTGTTAAGGATGCAGTGGCTGGCTTCCCGGACTGCTCCTTAACAACCAGCTATACACAATGTGTCATAGAAAGAGAAAAAAAACACATGTAAAAAAATGTGTGTTTTTGGTGTGGGTCCATTGAGGTCTATTACACACAAAATGCAACCTGACCCTTTCCGAAAACGCACCAACTGAAAAACGCATTGATGTGAACGTGTTCCATAAAAACTATGTTAAATTAAATGTTGTGCGTTTCTGCAAACTACAAAATGCACTAAAAAACACATAGGCGGGAACCTAGGGTATACTACCCTTGCCAGAACCGGGCAATTTATCACGAAGCGCTTTGGCACCACGGACTGGTGGTATACGTGCACTTCACAAACAAATAGTAATAAATAAATAGGGTAAAAAATTTGATTTCCCATACATTTTAGTCTCAATGGTCTAGTAGGAGACACACCAATGATAACTTGATAGAGGTTCAGCCTTCACTACTCTATCCAAAACTTACATAATAACCTAAAGATTTTTTAGATTTGGGTAGAATGTAGAGGGATAGAGGGGAAATCTTTCAACGGTGACACTAGTTCTAGTGACAACCAGGGATTCCCTCACTTTAGCCCTGGTTCACACTGATGCTACTTTGAAATCGTGCTACTTTACTTGAAGTAGCGCGATTTCAAAGTAGCAAGGTCAGCGCGATTTCAAGTGCTACTTGATAGACATTTGTGTGGCTTCATACACAGATGTCTATAGAAATCGCACCTGAAATCGGCAAAAGTAGTGCAGGAACTACTTTTTCAAATCGGTGCGGCGCCGCAAAATCAGTGTCGCACCGATTGGAACAGTGCCATTGCCGCCAATAGGCTGCGACTTGTCATGCGATTTGATCTCTCAAATCGCATGACAAATCGCTCCAATGTGAACCTAGGCTAAAGAGATTTCTTCTCACTTCTTGTTTTGGTTATGCCCGGCAGGGATATGCAATTAGCGGACCTCCAGCTGTTGCAAAAAACTACAAGTCCTATCATGCCTTTGCCTCTGAGTGTCATGCTTGTGGCTTTGAGTCTTGCTATGACTCATGGGACTTGTAGTTCTTCAACATCTGGAGGTCCGCTAATTGCATATCCCTGGGCTATGGGATAGGAATTGATGAGAAATCTCACCAATGGGACACAGATGGCAATAAAATAAGGGCCGGATCCACAAAGCATTACGACAGTGTATCTCCAGATACGCCGCCATAATTTCAAATTTGCGCTGGCGTATCTTTGTTTTGTATCCACAAAACAAGATACGCCGGAATTACGCTAAGATACGACTGGCGTAATTCTATTATGCCGTCGTATCTTAGTTGCATATTTACGCTGGCTGCTAGGGGCGCTTCCGTAGATGTTCAGCGTAAAATATGCAAATAAGATAGATACGCCGATCCACGAAAGTACGTACGCCCGACGCATTCTTTTTACCTCGTTTGCGTAAGCTTATGTCCGGCGTAAAGTTACCCCTGCTCTATAGAGGCGTACGCAATGTTAAGTATGGACGTTGGGACAGCGTCAAATTTTCCGTCATTTACGTAAAACGTTCGCGAATAGGGCTGTGCGTAAGTTACGTTCACGTCGAAAGCATTGACTATTTGTGACGTGAACGCAGTTAAAAAAAAATGCCATTTACGTCGGGTCACGAATAATTAAAAAAAAACATGCCCACCTCTTCCCCATTTGAATTAGACGCGCGTACGCCGGCCCATTTACGCTACGCCGCCGTAACTTAGGACGCAAGTGCTTTGTGGATACGGTACTTGCGTTCCAAACTTACGGCGGCGTAGCGTAAAGAAGATACGCTACGCTGAAAAAAAGTTACGCCGGCCTTTGTGGATCCGGCCCTAAATATATATATATATATAACCCTCCCTCATCCCACCAGCCTCCATCGATAACAGAATAATCACTTTTGCATTGACCGACCTTATAAGCTGCCAACCTGCCATCATGCAGGAAAGATACAAATGCCGTAAAGTCACATTACTTTGCATTTTGCAATCCTGTTCACATTTATGTGACGGACTATCAGCATATTTGCTTTCCTTCCACATTTTTATTGGCTGCTTTTTGTGGTCAAATTGCCTGTCATGAGTCTCACCTGGAAGAATCTTCTCCTCTTCCTCAAATCAACGAAGAGAGATCCACCCGATTCTCCTGTAAAGGAGGCAAAAAAACTGGCAGTTAGTTACAAGTATCTTTGTGCCTTGAAAAAGTATTCATACCCCTGGAAATTTTCCAAATTTTGTCATGCTACAACCAAAAAAGTGAATGTATTTTATTGGGATTTTATGTGAGAGACCAACACAAAGTGGCACATAATTGTGAAGTGGAAGGAAAATTATAAATATGTGAAAAGTGGGGGGTACATTTGTATAGCGCCCCCCTGAGTCAATACTTTGTAGAACCTCCTTTCACTGCAATTACAGCTGCAAGTCTTTTTGGGGATGTCTCTACCAGCTTTGCACATCTAGAGAGGGACATTTCTGCCTATTCTTCTTCTTTGTCTGATGGACTTATTTCATCGGACAAACCGGTCATGTGTGGGCCTCATCGGTCTTTTTTTTCATCAGTGTTAAAAAAATAGAACAAGTTTTACATTTTTCTGATGGAAAAAAAACGATAGTAAAAACCGATCGTCTGTGTGGAATTCCATCGGAGAAAAATCCACGCATGCTCAGAATCAAATCAACGCATGCTCAGAAGCATTGTCAGATTGGATGGAGAGCGTTTGTGAACAGCAATTTTTAAATCTTGCCACAGATTCTCAATTGGATTTAGGTCTGGACTGTGACTGGACTATTCCAACACATGACTATGCTTTGATCTAAACTAGGGTTGTCCCGATACCACTTTTTTAGGACCGAGTACAAGTACCGATACTTTTTTTCATGTACTCGCCGATACCGAATACCGATACTTTTCTTAAATGTCATGTGACAGTTTTCAAACCACAATACAGACTAAGGATATTTTCTTTAGAATTATGAAGAACTCTAACTCAAGACATTATAAAAGAAAATGAGTAAAAAAAAATTATTTTCTTGTCACGCAGTAGTAAAAAACTCAAAGAATTTTCACAGAACATGTTGATAAATACAAAAAAAGTATTCTATTTAGGTATCGGGAGCATTTGTGCGAGTACAAGTACTCCCGCAAATACTTGGTATCGGTCCCGATACCGATACTAGTATCGGTATCTGGACAACCCTAATCTAAACCATTCCATTGTAGCTCTGGCTGTCTATGTGCATTTAATATATTTATAACCCTTCTTCACTCTTTCCAAAACAATAAAAAAAAAATGGTTTTGTCTAGACATACACTCTAATGCCTTGTACACACGACCGGTTTTCTCATCGGAATAAACTCTGATGGTTTTTCTGACGGAATTCCGCTCAAGCTGTCTTGCATATATACTGTCACACCAAATTCTGACCGTCAAGAATGTAGTAATGTACAACACTATGACGAGCCGAGAAAAATTAAGTTAAATGCTTCCGAGCATGCGTCGACTTGATTCTGAGCATACGTGGTTTTTAGTCTGTCGGAATTGCATCCAGACGAACGAAAATTCTGAACTGAAAAATTGAGAGCATGTTCTCTATCTAATTCCATCGGAATTTCCAACGAAAAAAGTCAGATGGGGCATACACGCGGACGGAATATCCGATGAAAAGCTTCCATCTGACTTCTTCCATCGGAAATTCCGCTCATGTGTACAAGGCATAAAAGTGTACCTCTTAACGTGTGATAATTCATTGCATTACTGAGTGTTTCATTAGCAGTACTGCTGAAAAGTGATGCATGACGAATTGCTTTTCACAGAGCAAAGCAATAAAGTAGAAATATTTTGTTATTCGGAAATTTGGATGTATCCGAATTACAATAGTAACTAGATTAAATTAATCCGAAAAACAGAATACAAATTTTGGACGAAATTTGAGTATTTTTCTAATTTAATTTAAATTTCCGAAGAGAATAAAATAAAATATAATAGAATCTTTTTTTCGTTTACAAAAAGCTTTATTTGGAAGACAAGAAAATTACCAAAATATACAGGGCCAGATTCAGGAACACTTGCGCTGGAGTATTTCGATATGCGCCGCGTAACTGTGATGATGCGCCGTCGTTTCTATGTGCCCGTACCCACCAAACTAGATGCGCCCAATAACGGGTCATTTGCGACCGGCGGAACGTTCCGACGCCAGAGTATCGTCAGCGCTTATTTTCGCTTGGCGCATCAGTCGCGCCTATTGATTTCCCCTGCAAATATGCAAATGAGGGATTTTTCCCAATTCACGAACGGATTAGCACCATACGCTGGCTACATGCGCCGCGCGTATCTCGTCCGTCCGGCGCAAAGTTATTTCTACAAAAGGCTGCTTTATCTTTACTCCAGACGGTCACAGGTCAGCAGGAGAGCAGCTACAGCAGCGTTACCGACGATAAGAGCTAGCTGAGCACCCCCACTTGCAGGACAACACCTCTGTCCATGCTTGTCTGTCAAATTTTACAGCCATGGAGGAAGACATCATAGGTCTCCATAGCCGAGATGACGGCTGACAGCTCCTGGCCTTTAGAGTTCAGCTTTCTCCTGTGTGTTTGCGGGGAACGGGAGCAGCCATCTCAGAACAAAAGTAACTTCACTGCGGGGAGGGGGAGCAGGATATACTTTAGTGCCGGAATGGCGCTTCTACGGGCGCATTTAAACGCCCAACGGAAGGCATTGCGCTGACGTTTCCCGTGAAGTGGTGCCGACGGAAGTTGTGAGCATGCGCACAATGGGGGCGAGTGGAGCCTCACTCACTGCGCATGCTCCGTGGTTGATGCGCTGAACGTAAGCCTCTGCGCTGGGCTCCGCCCATCATTTACATATGATCACACCCACTTCCCCTTGCGTCGGGTTACGCCAGCGCATTATCGTTACTCTGGCGCAAGTTTACGCGCAACTGCTATGTGAATAACAGTACTTGCGCCGAAAGGGTCTTCAGAGTAACGTAAATGAGAAGCGTTACTCCAGAGGAAAGATACTCTCATCTACCTGAATCTGGCCCACAATGTACAGTGATAGGTTAAGCCAAGGATAGTTAGATAAACATGATGTATTATCAAGCAGAAGACAAATAACTTGATACTATAGAACATAATCTAATAAAGTAAAACCGAACAAAATACTAAATAAAAGAATAGAAAATATTAGAATAGAAAAAGGACACAATAGAAAAAAAAAAATAGAGTAAAACATAACAAATAGAATAGAAAATAAAATAGAATATAACCATCTTCTAAAATGCCCATTTAAAATAAAATATATTTGAATTGAGTAGAAAAGAATAGAATAGAAAATAAAATAATAGATTAAATTAGACAAATATAACAATATAACTTTTCTGAAATCTGAATTTTGAATAGAATTTGAATTTTGAATAGAATATTTTCTATTCTGTTCTTTTCTATTATATTCTATCAATATAATAGAAAAGAGCAGAATAGGAAATAATAAAAAAAAATATAGGATAGAAAAAACAATAGAATAGAATAGAAAAAATGTAACCATCTTCCAAAATTTGAATTTCGAATAGAATTAGATTTGAATGGAATTAAAAAAAAAAATTTCACAAGAAAGAATTCAAAAAAATGTAATCGATTCAAATTTGAATAAATGAAGCGAATTCAAAAAATGTATTAAACAAATTAAATGAAACTCATTTATGCAAATAATAGAACAAAACAATTTTGTTGTTCTACACATGTCTACATTAAAGCAAAGCCTGACAGGTGTTCTGGAGGTGGTGTGACAATACTAAATAGTGCTGAAAACACGGTGCGATGTGCTACCAATGAACTTAAGCGGATGGAAACCCAGATTTTTTTTTTTGATGTCACAATGTACAGTATACGATTTTCTATCATCTGTGCCCAGTCTTGCCACACTGAGTTAATCCAGCTCTGAGCAATCCTCTTTTATTGTTCAGTGAAATAAAACAGACTTACAGAGAAAAACCTTAGTCCGTTCCGCCCCCTTGAGTGACAGGTTATTTACATATCTCATGCATTAGCCTGGAGACAGGCATTGGTTTTTAATTCCCGCCCCCACTGCTTTTCTGAAGTCATGTGGTTACTTTTCTGGATTTTGACTGGATGTTGGTGATCATAGCAGAATTTAGTGTAAGAGGAGTGTAGAGGAGGGCAGGGAGTCTACTGATATCACGACTCCACCCACAGAGCTCCAGACAACAGATCCACCCACAGAATCTGCAGTTTTTCAGTTCTTATAACAGACAGAGGGAAGACATTTGACAGGTAAGGACACATGCAGGAGGCATCTATATCCTTATAGATCAGCACTATGGCAGGAGTTTATAAAGGATGAGAGTGGGTTCACATCCACTTTAATGGGCAAGCTTGACTGGCAGTTCCACCTCTCAATATCTGCACCCCAAATTAACAATGGCATGATGTCATATTTACACGTGAAAAATGTAACTTTGTCTACACCAGGGATCCTCAAACTAAGGCCCTCCAGCTGTTGTAGAACTACACATCCCATGAGGCATTGTAACACAGACATGACTAGGCATTATGGGAATTGTAGTTCCTTAACAACTGGAGGGCCGTAGTTTGACGACCCCTGGTCTGCACACAAGCCCCACCCTTACCTTTACAGGACATTTCTCCCTCTACACAGAATTGTCGCGGTGACACCATGTCCTGGAGGTTGGTGATGTTTTTAAATTTCTCCCATTTTTTAATGGTTGATATACAGCCGTCCCTCTGCAGAGAGAAATATGTGGTGATTCACAATGACAAGACAGGATGAGGGAAGACACTTTCCAAGGGAAGAAGAATTAGATTAAATGAAAAAACATCCCGTCACTCAATGACAACCTCATTATATACACCTGCTCATGAAAGTGTACCAAAAACCTTTTTCTAGATTTTTTTTGGCTCCAATTGCTAGGTGCGTGTCCCCAGGGCCGTCCTTACCATAGGGCAAACAGGGGCAGCTGCCCAGGGCCCTGTCACTGTTGGGGGCCCAAAGCAGAGCCGCCCATTAAGCCCCTGTGCTGCCCACAATTCAGCATTGAAAATCATCAGCGCCACTCAGTACTGCTTCCCTTCCCAGTGTTTTAAAATGTACAACACCCCTGGCTTCCCTTTAGACGTGCACTTCTCCCTTCCTGCCACTGGGTGCTGCTTGTATATAAAAGTGAGATAGAATGTGATTTTATAGCATCCCCAGGTTGCTCTTCCCGAGGCTGATTTCTTCTTCATGCCCTGCTCCTCTAGGTATGTTACTGTTTGCTAATCTATATTGTAAATAGAAGTTTTCTGTAGAGTGTGCCCAAAGTCTTTATAATATTTGATGATTCACTGCAGGCCTGGTCAGTGTTTTAAAAAGTTCCTGTATTTTACACATGGCATGGGATTGGGTTACAGCACCGTCTGTCCATTCTACTTTAGCACCATGGGACCCCATGCCATGCCATGTGTAAAATAGAGGAACTCTTTAAATCACAGACCAGACCTGCAGTCCAGGCTGAGTAAGGCCTCAGAGCACATGGCATTACTGTCTGTATTTAACTGCTTGATCAGCGTATTTTGGGCCTGACTGGTTCACATGTATGTGTTTTGGCGGCCCACATTTGCGCAGGCATAACAGCCCATTCATTTATATGGGCCGCCATGCCTGCGTTTCCTGCAAAGAAAAGCGCATACCTCATGTTATAGGCTGCGCACATGGCACACCTATGCCCATCAAGCAATGAAATACAGCACTGTCTGTCCATTCTGCTGTCTGCTGTGAATTATCTGCAGTTCCCGCACTGTCAAACTTGCTGCATTTTTAGACGTTTAGGTCACGCTTTTAAAAACACAGTGCCAGATTCAGAAAGAATTAGATTCCCGCAGAGTATCAGAGATACTCTACGCCGCCGTACTTTACCTGGCTCTAGGAGGAATTCAGAGAGATTTTGGCCCGTAAGGTACGGCGGCGTAGTGTATTTCTCCCGGCGGAATCAAAATACGCGAATAGGGGGCGTGAGGCATTTAAATTAAGCGTGTCCCTGCGGTGATTGAACTGTGCATGCTCCGTTCAGAAATTTCCCGCCGTGCATTGCGCGAAATCACGTCGTTACGTTATTTTTTTTTTGAGTAGCGTCGTTTACTGACATTCCTATTCCCGGACGACTTACGCAAAAAAAAAAATTGAAAGTCGACGCAGGAACGACGGCCATACTTAACATGGGCCGCGTAACGTTAGACCAGCTAAAAGCTGGTTTAAATTTACGTAGCGAAAAAATGATGTACGCGATTGCGAACGACGCTCGTAACTTTGTGGATCTCCGTAAAAATCTCATTTGCATACCCCGACGCTGAAAACGACGCAAACTCCACCCAGCGGCCGTAAAAAGATCGCAGCGTAGATCCGAAGGCGTACGAAGATGTACGCCTGTCAGATCGAAGCCCAACGCCGCCGTATCATGGTTTGAGGATTCAAACTAGTGATACGGCGCGCAAAATTTGAACACCAGTTAGACAGGCGTAATCGCTCTGTGAATCTGGGCCACAGTGCGTTTGTGTGTGCAAGAACTGCAGGTAAGTAGCATGGTGCAAAAGCAGAATGGATTCCAAGTCAACTGTATTTTTAAAATGCTGAATGCACCTTCTTTCTGCAGGAAACAAAGGCATGGCAGCCCATTCAAATCAATGAGGGCCGCCAAAACACATACATGTGAACCAGCCAGGCCCAAAATAAGCTGGAGGGGGGCCCAAAATTTTTTTTTGCCCAGGGCCCAAACCATAATAAAGACGGCCCTGCGTGTCCCCACTGGGGAGATTCACCATCTCTATATATAAGTGATTATTGTCACCAGCACTGAAACTCATGGAAATCCAACATTGTATAAATACATACAGTGCCTTAAAAAAAGTATTCACACCCCTTGAAATTTTCCACATTTTTTCATGTTACAACCAAAAATGTAAATGTATTTTATTGGGATTTTATATAATAGACCAGGGGTCTCCAAACTTTCGAAACAAAGGGCCAGTTTATGGTCCTTCAGACATAAGGTTGGCCGAACTTTGGTCATTGGGTGTAGAAAAGGTCCCCGATGTCAGTGGGGAAAAAAAACAATGACCAATCGGATTAGGGTGTGCACCCCAAAGCTCAAACACGTGTGTGTGTATATATATATATATATATATATATATATATATATATATATATATATATATATCAGTATGGCAATGGACAGTGTTACTAGAGCAGCGGATAATGTCAGTAGGGCAGAGGATGGGGTCAGTAGTTTACTTTTATTTTATTTTATTTGTGTTCTTTTTTACCTTTTTTAAATTTTAATTAATTTATTTATTTTTACAATTTATTTTGCAATCATTTTTTATAAAAAAAAAATACAATTTATTGGGAATAATGGGGGGCTTTGGTGAAATGTCAGGGCTCTAAACAGAAGTTTTATTTTTTCTATTTTATTGGTTAAACTAAAATGGACTTGTGTCTTTTTTCAACCTGACTAACTATGTAACCCATGATGTCTCACTTTTCAGACAGAGAAAGGGACTGAGGACAGAGATTCCCCAATCTCTTTCTCTGCAGCCAAGCAGCAAAGGGAAATCTGCCCAGCACAGGGTGATTAGGGTGTGCCCAGGCACACCCTGTGCGCACACCTATGCCAATGACCCATCTTTGGTGTAAGTGGAAAGAATTGTGCCCCATCGTTGAGGATGTTGGGAAGAATTGTGCCCCATCGTTGGCATCATTGGGAGAGTTTGTGCCCCTTCATTGGTGTCAGTGGGGGGAATTATGCCCCACTGTTAAATATCAGTGGATGAAATAGTGCTCCAAGGGCCAGATAAAAGCAAGCAAAGGGCCACATCTGGCCCACGGGCCACAGTTTGGAGACCACTGTAATAGACCAACACAAAGTGGCACATAATTGTGAAGTGAAAGGAAAATGATAAATGGCTTTCAATTTTTTTTTACAAATAAATATGTGAAAAGTGTGGCGTGCATTTACCCCGATACCCCTAACTAAAGTCTAGTGGAACCGATTCCCTTCAGAAGACACCTAATTAGTAAATGGAATTCCAAAAGTCAAGAACGCAGTGACGTACAACACCACGACGAGCCGAGAAAAATTAAGTTTAATGATTCTGAGCATGCGTCAAATTGATTCCGAGCATGCGTAGGATTTTTGTGCGTCGGAATTGCATCCAGACGGTCGGAATTTCCGACAAGAACTTTTGTTGTCGGAAAAATTGAGAACCAGCTCTCAAATTTTTCTTGTCGGAAATTCCGACAGCAAATGTCCGATGGAGCTTACACACGGTCGCATTATCTGACCAAAAGCTTATCATCATTTGTTGTCGGAAATTCCGACCGTGTGTACGCGGCATTAGTTTTAAGTGTGCTTCGGTAACCTCTCGTGCGCCATTCTGTTTTGTCTTGTTTGGTTTGGGTGTACACATATAGCACTGATAATCAAGTTGAGTTTATCATAAGAGG
Organism: Rana kukunoris; assembly: GCA_029574335.1. Lineage (NCBI taxonomy): Eukaryota > Metazoa > Chordata > Amphibia > Anura > Ranidae > Rana > Rana kukunoris. The sequence goes on along the minus strand of CM056057.1, from coordinate 32,660,054 downwards.
CGCACTATTCTTCGCGTATATGTATATATCACTGGTGACGTATACAGTACTTGCAGCTCCTGTGTTTATTTTTTACACTTCAGCACAGGAATACTTTTTGGTTTTTCAATGTGTAGTAATTGATGTGTTCGGCTCACCAAGTTGTTGTGTTTTATTTTGACTTTTCCTTCTTTCAGCGCTTTTTTGTCATTTGTCTTGAGGATAAATCCGGCCGGTATGTCGCTGGAAGACAACAAATGTTCCCCTGCAGGAAATCAAAGAACAACATCAGAGGCAACTCATAAAAAGACAATCCTGGAGGATCTTTATTCCTCAAAGGCCCCTTTCACCCTGAGGCGTATTTCAGGCATTTTAGAGCTAAAAATAGCACATAAATAACGTCTGAAATACTCCTGCCCCAGCATTCTCAATGTGAAAGCCCGAGGGCGATGCGCTGGTGGGAGAAAAAAAATATCTCCTGCAAGCAGCATCTTTGGAGCGGTGAGAGGAGCGGTGTGTATACCGCTCCTTCACCGCTCCGTCCCATTGAAAACAATTGGAAACCACGGTAAAAAATATTTAATAGAAGGCTTGTAGCTTTAATTGGACAGCATCTCCTGAGGAAGCCTGACATATGGTCGAAACATGTTGGGAAGTTTTACTCCTTAGTGCTGTACCTATGAAATCTTGTTGAATTGTACTTGCCAATTGTTATGTTTTAACAATTTTTTATTTTTGTTCTTTAATCTGAAATAATGACTGGACGTCTATTGACGTCCTGCAGGATTTCATGCCGCGCGCTCCCATTGGTGATGCGGGGTGTCAGTCTGACACCCTGCATCTCCGATCCCGGTAACGAGTCTCCGGCGGAGGCTCATTACCACGTGATCAGCCTTGTCCAATCACGGCTCTTCCTGTTTACATCGTGATCACCTGTGATTGAACACGGCTGATTACGTGGTAACGAGCCTCCCCCAGAGACTCGTTACCGAGATCGGAGATGCAGGGTGTCAGACTGACAGCCCACATCACCGATGGGAGCGCGCGGCATGAAATCCTGCAGGACGCCAATAGACGTCCAGTCATGATTTCAGAACCACGTCCCGGACGTCAATCTGCGTCTGACAGACGCGAGTACAGGAGAGCTGATCGGTGGCTCTCCTGACAGGGGGGTTCGCGCTCATTGTTTATCAGCGCAGCCCCCCCTCGGATGCCCACACTAGACCACCAGGGAAGGGCAAAAAAAAGGGGGCAATTAAAAAAAATAAAAAAGGCAGTAAAAAATAAAAAAAGGCCAGTAAAAAAAAAAGATGCACACATGGGCACTGACTGGCAACATAGATCCATCAGTGCCACCCCTCAGTGTCCACCAGTGCCACCCCACAGTGTCCATCAGTGCCACCCCTCAGTGTCCACCAGTGCCACCCCACAGTGTCCACCAGTGCCACCCCACAGTGTCCACCAGTGCCACACCACAGTGTCCACCAGTGCCACCCCACAGTGTCAATCCATGCCCAGTGCCCACCTATCAGTGCCCATCTGTGCCACCCATAAGTACCCATCAGTGCCACCCATGAGTGCCCATCTGTGCCACCTATGAGTGCCCATCAGTGCCGCCCATGAGTGCCCATCAGTCACGCCCATGAGTGCCCATCAGTGCCGCATACCAGCACCGCCTATCGGTGCCCATCAGTACTACCACATTGGTGTCTATCAGTGCCACCTCATCAGTGCCACCATATCAATGCCCGTAATTGAAAGAGAAAACGTACTTATTTACAAAAAAATTTACAGAAAAAAATAAAAACGCATTTGTTTTTTAAAATTTTCAGTCTTTCATTAGTTGTTGCGCAAAAAATAAAAACCTCAGAGGTGAAAGAAAGCTCTATTTGTGGGGAAAAAAGGACGCCAATTTTGTTTGGGTGCAGTGTAGCATGACCGCGCAATTGTCATTCAAAGTGCAACAGTGCTGAAAGCTGAAAATTGGCTTGGGTGGGAAGGTGCGTAAGTGCCTGGTATGGAAGTGGTTAAAATAAAAAATTCTTATACATTATAGTTGACACTATTTCAATTTATTCGGCACCTTAAAAATTCCCCCCAAAAAAACGTCTATATCTAA